>KZ807958.1:197608-217555 GCA_000696205.2 Oncopeltus fasciatus
TAGACAGCATATATATATATATATATTTTGGGAGACGGTCTTATCCATCGCAAGGGCTGGGTAAACTAAGATTTTCCTCGTCTCATTAAAGATGAACAATTAGAATTTGTAGAAAGTCTGAATACTTTTATTTTATTTTTATATTTAAAATATAAATCCCGACCGTAAACGAATTTTTTGAAAATAACACTTTGTTTTATAAATTTTGGCGTAGTTTTTTTCCCACTAAATAACGAAAATTTGGATGATTTTTTAAGCTAGTCTTTCCCTAACCCCCTCTCCCCCGGCCGATTTTAACTATTAACGTACCCGTATAGCGAATTACCCCCCAAAAAATTGCAGAATTAGTTTTCCTTTAAGTAAAAATTTAGTGCAGTAAAACACGTAGAGACAAACAAAAATAAACATATATGAATATAATGCTGCAAGATGAAGAAAAAATAGCCAAGAATAAATTTAAACAGTTTTGGATAATCTACAATTCTTTTCTGAAATATATGTTTTTTGACGATATTATCGCCCAATCCTGATACAAGAGGAACATGGAAAACAAAATAATAATGGAAAATGCATAGTAAAGTTGAATAAATACAGCTCATTTTTTTTTTTCAGGATTTCTACACGGACGAAGACACGTTCGAAGGAAGGAGAATTGGTAAAAAAAGACCGAAGTGAATGGATTTGTGATGGATAATATTTTTGCTGACCGTTATACGCCCAGCATACTCATAGAAGATCTTGGGGGATTCAACATCTTCTCGGTCTCGAAACAAAAACCGAAAATAGATGTACAATCGGAGCAGAACAAAGGAGATTACCCTGACATTCAGAATGAAGCACTTCCCGAGGCGGTAACTTTGTCAAACCTCTGTAAGACAGACTTTTCGTTAATATTTTGTACTGTGCTAAAAGCGAAAAAGAAAATGTGTTTTTATTAATAACTAAAGATAGATATGCAAATAAAAAAATTTTCCGCACACAGGAGCTGCGTAAGCTAACTGATTTCCTGAGTATCGTAATTGATCAATATTTGTCGTCAGGTACTTTTCACGACATGTAATCCCCCCCCACCCCCGCACTTGTTGTCAAGTATGAAACTCATTTAACGTAAGTAGCCAACTGTTACTGTGATTGCTACCGCGGAAACTTTAAATCGCGTAACCGTTACTCCCCAGGGCATTCAAGACAGCTGTGATCTAATATTTCGCCCACTAAATTTTTTTTTAAGGGGGATCTCACCCCACAATTTTTTTCAATTAAAAAATCCGTTTAATATGTGAGCCCGATATTGAATGACGGGTGCTTGTCATTAATAGTCTGCAATGTATTTGGATACTTATAAAAAGAAGTATGATTTGGAAACAAGATTCTGGAATATTCATTATATATATTATGAAATCAGTGAATGTTGTTTTTAATTAAATATAAAGTCTACTACAATAAAAGATTTGCTTCTTTAAAATTGATATTTCAGATAACACTCCATTCTGAAGTGCTCAATAATGAATTCAATCTTTCGTTTGGAATTTATGAGCAACATGATCAATTTCTTTAGGAAAAACTATGACCTGTAGATCGTTGAAGCATACACTTACATATTTTCGCAGGCCCGGTGATGATAAAGAATTTAATAAAATCTATCATAAGAATAACCTCGATAGCTATATTCCTCCGAAAATATATAACAATATGCAAAAGTGTAAGTATTTCTTATTTTAGAAAAGGAACGATTCTTTATATTTTGAATTTCTTTTTTATTCTTTAAAAAGTTAAAAGCTAACGAAACTAGCAAAAATAAGTCCAGTAAACCCCCTAATGATTTTTTTATCGATGGGTCAGTCGAAATACTTTGTCGCATTTGTAACACCACTCCCTTCTCCCCCCCCCCCAACCTTTTTCCCCTCAAATATTAGTGTCAAAATTCTCCACCAAGATGCGGTATGGACGTTCCTATTGTATACCAGTAGGAGGTAAGTACTACTCACCCCATGGCTAGCTTTAGTGCAAGGAAGAGGACGAATTGACGAAATCTATCAGTCTAAAGGTACCAGCTCATATAACGGAACAGTTCTCTACAGAAAATCACATAAGAAGGTTATACGGGAGTAAGGAGCAAGGGAGATCACCTGCTGCTGTATAAACAATACTACCGAACATCCGAATGTGCTTATGCAAAATTAATCCAAAAATATTAGTTCAAATGGAGTTTTTTTTAGCCGTAAATATTATAATTTGATATTTTTTTTATTGGGGACGGTCAAGGTAAATCCAAAAAATATACACATACTCTCGACACTAGTGCGGGGAATTAAACAACTTATCAGGCTGGTCCCGGTAGCATAATTGGTAAATGCACCGGCCCGGATAGGAGGAGATCCAGGTTCGGGTCCTGGCTGGGACAGTTAGATTTTTTTTAAATGAGAGTTTGTTGACCGTGGATATTATTCTAAGATGATTTTAGTTGGGGTTCGGTCGAGGTAGACGGACCATGATAGGTAGGTGTGCCAAATTACTGCTTTAATGATATTTCAATTTTTTTCTTGTCAATAAGTTGTCTGTTTGCATGTTTTTTCAAATTGGTTCTTTTTCAATATTGTTTTCATAAACTTTTAATTGTCTTACATAGCTTTCTACTTTCATACTCTTGATATCACATTATATTATAATTCTCTATTATACTAATTTCAAATATTACTGTATTCTCATGACAATGTATTTCTACAGCTCTGAAGATGGCTTACAATGTAAGCCGAAACGTTGGCAGATAATCCTTAATTAAAAAAATACATTTTTTTAATTTGTGTTTTTTTTTTGGATCTACCTCGACCGAACCCCAACTAAAATCATCTTAGAACCGCTTTTATTATCACATGACATTATCACATTGACAACCGGAAAGGATTTATTTTTCTGAAAGACCTCCGAAACCGTAAATAGGCATTCACATATTTGCACACATGAAAAATAAGCTTACAAGTTTCCACAGAAAGCTAAACTCACATAAATTTCGCGTGTAAAGGGATACTTCAAAACCATTCTAGTTAATCGATTTAACTTAAAAGCCACAGTACAGAGATAAAACATGTAAATAAAGCGATACAGAAGTAAATTTTCAAATGCCCAATGCACAAACGTATACAATATATAAATCTGAAATTCCGAACGTTCCATCGAAGATAGACAGCGGATATTAATAAATGAAATAGCAAAGCCTGCAAATGAAGAGAACCCCTTTCAGTATCAGAACCGAGAATCGAACGTGAACGATATGTTCAATAATTGCTTTCTATTCGCAGAGAGGTTGGAATTCCATCGTTTGATACTCTAGCACAACAGTACCATTCAAACGACCAACATTATCCCAACATGCAGGGAACTGTTTACAGTGTAACATGCATTGTTTTGCCCAAGGGTCATTAATGATATACAATGGCTCAATAATGAAGCAAAATCAGCTTTCACCCAAAAAAGAAAAGGGGAGGGGGTTATGAAAGTTATAAGGAACACTAGATAAAAATGCTTTATAGTTGGATCATACCGATGGATTCTAGTCGAGAGACTGCATTCTAAGAGGAGAAACTACCCTTGTTAACATCACACCTCAACCACTTATATGCAGTCTTGCAAAATTGAATGCAGATGTAACTACGAACGGTATGAAGAAGTAATGCCTTCCAGATCCTCGGACCGCTCCGTCGTACACATGTAACCACTATTCTATCTTTTTCGTTAGAATTCCCAATTCTTGTACCTCTATGAATTTATCGATTGGCAAACGTCCGATAAGGGTTGATATCCACTAATTAAATTATTACCTAAGAATTTAGGAGTATTTTATTTATACTATGAGAGCACATTGCAAGATGCACGCTGTGCAGTATGTAATTTCTAAAATAAATAAATTAATGTTTAAAAAAAAAAAAAAATTTTTTTATTTATTTGATCCTGGCCTAAACCCTGACTAATTCCTTCAGCGCAATACTCGACGGCCAACCACCAACCTGGTACTTTTACTGTAGTGAGAGTTCATTAACGGCTGAATCAGTCAGGAAGGAGAGGATTTAAATGGAATCCAATATTTAAAATATTTTTTTCTTATTAGAAATTCCTAGAAAAATTTAGTTCTTAATATGTGTAAAATATAAAATTAAAAAATACACACTGAGACAAATATGAAGTAAGTAATTTAGAGTGTTGTCATTTTATCGTGTCAACATAAGAATTCAAATAATAAGAGGCATAAACAAAATTTCATTATTTTAATGTAAGAAATATTTTTAAGTCTTTAGAATCCTTTTTTTTTTTTAAGTGAAAGAGAGCTGTGTAAGTAAATAATTTTTTAATTTGATTTATGCAGAATTGTATTGTAATAACAGTTTTACAAATAAAGTTTAAAGAAAAACAACTGAAAAACCACTCATCAGTTACTTCATATTTGTAGTAAATAAATTAGATAAAATTTGCTCAGTTTACGCAGCTCTAGCGTGATAGATTTGAAGAAAAAGAATTAATGAACAAACGAAACATGTCAAATATATCTTCAACATTTATTCTATTAGTTGCATTCGATAGGTATTTCTTCGGATTTGATTAAATAAGAATATAACTCTTCTATAACTGCACACATTGTAACGCATGTATAGGGTTATTACAGTTACTAAATATAATTAGACTGGCAATAATTGTTTAGTTTTGAATAACGAATAGTAGATAAAAATATATATTTTGTAAATGGTGCAGCTTCCTTTATGAATGGTTAATTATTACTAACAATTAATAAATTAAAGGTTAGAAATTTTTTGCGAAATATAGTAAACGTGCCTTGTCCCTTTAAAAGAGAGCCAGAAAAAAAAAATACTGTCAACTATATTTGAATAGATAATGACAATTTATTATTTATATCCAAAGATACTTCTTAATTTGGAGGTAAATGTGTTGACCGTCAAGTTTTATGAAGAGTGGATTATTTGGAATTCGGTCTTGGCAGTTAAAGAATTAAAAATCTTAAATTCAGACCAAAACAACGTTGGCTAAAATTAAAACTTTTTTTGGTTACAAATTAGTCTTTAATTCTTCAGCTGCCAAGACTAAATTCCCGATAATTCTCCCTTCATCAAATTTCTTAATTTAGTGAGAATAAAAAATAAAAATTAGGTTTTCTTCATATCCCTTATATGTTTAGCCCCACCTGCAAAGGGACTTTTAAAATAGGTACTAAGATAGACTTAAAAACACTTCCCTCGAAAATATCCCTTAGAGAATTCACTCAAACAACACTTACACCCGGAGGGGGGCTAGAAGCGCTTAGGAATCACCGGGTGGAGAAGTAAGTCTTCAGGCATTAGCATGTCTCCGGATTTGCCGGAATCCACCCCCAACCCACCCCTTCCACAGCAGGCTGCTCTCCTGCCAATCTTACAATCCCATTTGAAAGTCATTGGGATCGCTCCTGGGGGAACTTCATCCCTTCAACAACTAGGGCCTGTTTCCAGAGAGCAGATCATCCCCTTCAGCAGGAAACTCAAAACCATTCAGGATTGACATCAAACATCTCGGCAAACAGCACAGCTGTTTATTCAACACACACATAATATTAGATGATACTAACCAATTATGGAAAGTAATTAATTACCAAGTCAAGACTTTTGAAATTTCCTAAGATAAATCCATAAATAATTAAAAATAAAATTATTCAATCTCTGAGGAGTTAGCCTTGGCTTAAGACAGGACTACCAGTTCCTTGTCATATGTTACAAGATAGAGTACATAAAAAAACTCTTATCTTGAAAAAAAATCAAAAAAAAAAAAAATCTAATTCTTGCGTGTGAGTGTTGGTAGCCCTCAAACTTTGTTTACAAATCCCACAGTGTGATGGATCACAATAAAAATGCATATTGTATGTATAAAATACAAATTTCTTGTTACTACAATTTTTTTGTTGGGGTTCGATCAAGGTAGGTGACTAACTTGACTGAACCCCAACAAATAACATTTAATAATAATATCTACGGTAAAAAAAAACTCACCATTTGAACATATAAAGATTTTGTATTATCTAATCGAAGATGTTAGGGAGTGGTAAACATTTATTATGGTAACTACCTTTGACAATGAAACGCTACACAGCTTGGCACGCAAACCTGAATAAAAATGTAACGCCGATTCCTGTGAATTACCCAAGAGAGAGTTTAGTTTTATAGAAATGTCAGTGAGAAATATATTGAATTTTTAAAAGAAATGATAGACGAAAGGAAAGAGATCCTACGAAGAAAAAGGAAATAATTAATTCATTAACTGTTGCTCAAGTGTGTCTGGCTTTTGGACAGAAAATACACTAAATAAATTATCAGGCTGGTGAATTACAGGGGTTATTTGCTACGCCAAACAAGTACCTTTAAATGCACATGCCACAATGCAAAGGGGAATGAGAGTATAAGGACCAAGTGCAGTTCATGAGAACTATTTGCAAACTAAAACATTATTTTCCACCGGGATTTTGTCGGAGAATAGTCGAAGTTGTCATTGAAAACCCCTCCAGCACATGGATGTACGGGACCTTTTTACTCTAAGATAATTTTAGTTGGGGTTCGGTCGAGGTAGATCCAAAAAACAAAAAAAAACACAAATTTAAAAAAAATGTATTTTTTCAATGAAGGATTATCTGCCCATTTTTTTAAATTTGTGTTTTTTTGGATCTACCTCGACCGAACCCCAACTAAAATCATCTTAGAATAATATCTACGGTCAACAAACTCTCATTTTGGGACCTTTTTACATCTTTTGTGATCTGACCTTCGCGAAAAGGTGAATTAGGGAGCGGGTGTAATTCCCTCGCATTTTTGAACACACAAACACACATACCAGGATCCGGATATTTAATAGATATCAGTGACGCAACTAAGAAAGGGTAGGTTGTAGTAGGCTTCGTCCATACTCACGTTTTTCCGATTAGTGCATGATGGGAAAACTCTTTTACTTTTATATAAAAAGCCAAGTCACGGAAAAACAAACATTCCTGATTTTTTAAGAATTGATTTTATAAGAACCAATACCTCGAATTGGTTCTCACTAAGGCATTGACATCTATATTCAAATATCAATTAAGTCCATCTGATAACTCATTAAAAAAATCGGAAGAGATATTGAAACATAGCTTTATAAAAAATTAATTTCAAACAGTTTTCATTCTTTTCCAGAGCAAGCAAGCCCAATTTAAAAAAATAAATGAAAGAACTAAGTTAGAAAAATCTATAAAAATGTAAATTAGCCAGACTTGAATATATACTTTTTAATATATTTTAGTATGAATGAAGAAATTAAACCGTCAGAGAATGTAATGGCAATGATTTTTATTTATTTCATAATTATTTTTTCCACATTTCTATCACTTGTAATATAAGGAGGGGCTATGTGACTATCTACAGGTTACTATCAAATTTAAAATATCCATTACTCTGAAAAATATTTTATTTCTCAATAAAACTTGCTCAGGGCGGGATCTGAACCCACAGAAGAATTGAGTGACCCAAAAATTTCGTAAGGAGAAAACTTAATTGTCTTTGATTAACACAAAAGGCTTTGTAAATAAAACCTACACAAGAAAGGTTTCATCCATTTATATCCAAAATGGTTGTATTTAAATCTAATTTATTTTGCTGGGAGAGTTATCAATGGGGTTGTAATAATTAAATTCTCCTTCATACTTAACCAATTTATTTGGTCCTAGCCGCTTTCGGAAGGTACATCTTCCATCTTCAGAGATTTTCCCTTATCTGCAGAGGCATTCATTGCTGATAAGTAAAAGGCTCTGAAGATGGAAGCTGCGCCTTCCAAAAGCGGTTAAGCCCAAATAAATTTGTTAAGTGTGAACAATTCACAACCCTAAATCCAATATCAGATTTCAGTGATGGAATATACCCTATTTTCACAAAAGAAACTATCTCGCGATAAGTAATGGAACTGAAAACATTTCCTTGTTCGACTCCTTTAGTTTCCGGCAATTCTCTAAATGTGACTTTTCATTCCATTTCACTTAGAAGAAAATCCATTTATTAACAGGATGACCATGTTCCATAACTACTTTTACAGTATTTTTAGCGTAATCACTTAGGCTCCTTAGATGGATGTCGTGAGCCGACATCCCACTTACGTAAGCGGCCAATCCTATTAGAGGTTTATTGGTCAGGAGTAGGCAGCTTCTTCGGTTGGTAGCAAATCCTGACAGAGGACAGTTGTCAGACGTCACGGTGAGCGGGTAATCCAGTTTTCCCCACAAAGAGTGCAGCTCAGAACATTCTCTTTGGCTAAATGGATTAGGGAGGCCATACAACTGGAACACAGCGTTTCTTTCGCTCTCAACCAGGTTGTTCCGCTTTTCAACGGGGACACCGAAAAGGGTTCTGGGCCCATAACCTACATTCCCATCTTGAAATTTCAACAAGTGTGTAAAGTACATTGTACTTACAGTACTCATATGAAGTGAATTATTTCTCATTTGTAAGAGATTAAATATTTTTTAATATTCAAATGAATAGTACATATTAACACTTAAAATTATTAGATGATTTTAGTTGGGGTTCGGTCAAAGTAGATAAAAAAAAAAAAAAGTCTCTTGTCTTCATGATAGGCAGCCCTGAAGATGTCTTACAATGTAAGCCAAAACGTTGGCAGATAATCTTTTAAAAAAATACACTTTTTTTCTAATTTGAATTTTTTTTTTTTTTTTGGATCTTCCTTGACTGAACCCCAATCAAAATCATCTAATAATAATATCTGCGGTCAAAAAACTATCCTTTTGAACATTAACCCTTAAAAATTCCTCCATACAATAAATATTTTAATTATCAGTTATGTACTTAGAACACATAGTCAAAATAATGAATAATTTAATAATAGTTTAGTACATTTCATATGACGTGCTATAAATAGTATAGAAAAAAATGATATTGTGATATATATAATAATTCATTGTATTAAATTAAATTTTATCTTTATCATAATTTATTGTAATCTGCATTAATTATAGTATTTACATCGCATTATACAACTATAAATAATTTTGTCAATTCTCAATTTAAATTTTATTGAATTGATTTTTTTTTGTACACTATAATGTATATTACAAAAAACATCGTTTCACTAAATTCCAATACATTGAGCGATCGTATATAATGAGCCTATGTTGCATTGAAAAGTGCTTTTATGAAAGTATTTTATGATGCATTACAGATTGTATATAAGTTATAGACTAACCCAAATAGTAAAAGCTTTAAATATATATANTATTTTTTGGCAATCCAAGGTATTTTATAAACATATTTGTTTACCAAGAGACAAAAGTGATTCAATTTCTTCTGAAGTACAATATGCAGAAATATAAATAAAACCTAAAAAGTCTTTTACACAGGTGCTGCGTAAACTAAGCGAATTCCTCAGTTTAGTTAGTGAAAATTTATATTTTCATATATATATATATACACATACATATAATCTCTATTATTTATATATTTAACTGAAAGAATGTGTTTTCTGTTCTAGACCTAAACTTATCTAAGGAAGCGTTAACTAAGAAGGGTATATGACAGTTGTTTGTAGGATTTCATTAGTATATATTTTAAACAAACAATAGAATGAATACAAATTTATGCCAAAAGAAAAAAAAACAGGATTATTTGAGTTGTAATGTATTTTAATATACGCCAAAACAAAATATCCTAGGTTTAAGAGACTACTAGTTTGAACCCGTGATTTGTCTTTTTCACATTTTTGAATAGTCGGTAAATTCAGTCAACTGTAAAAGCTATAAGAAAATAATCTCAAGTTCAGTAGAAATTATTACATATATCTTAATAAAAACATCCTATCACAGGGCAATTGCAGCCAACTCGGTTATCTAACAGATATTTACGAGTTAGTCTTTCCAAAATATGCGAATGCTTAAATAAATTAACATTTATTCATCCTCTAAAAATCAACAAATGAAATTAAGATTTAATGAAAATTAAATTTATTTAATTAATATTCATCTGCACAAAATGTTTTCATTTAATTCTATGAAGAATTTATTGATACCCAGATAACGAAAAACTAAACTGGGCATTAATTGTGAATTAACAAACTGATAATTAATAACATATGAACTTTAATGCTTTTTTTTATTATAATTAATTGGATAAACTCTGCATCCTACAAGGAAAGAAATAATGTAAAATATGCAATATCTATTCAATTGTAATCAATACATGGCTATGAAATAGATATCCTTTCTATTTCTCTGAGCAACTTCAAGTATGACAAACAAACCTCTTAAACTTAATTTATTAACTAAATAAATAAATGAGAATTTTTATAAGGTTATATCCCACGTGTAGGTGGCTTAACATAAATTAATGACAATATAAAAATATATACATCAAAGTATGGAAAAGCGAAATTAATTTATCAGGAATTGTGTAAAAGCTTTAAATACACTTTAAAATAAGAAATATGAAATAACCCATCGGTATTATCGGGAAAGTAATTAATCATTTCAAATTGAAACGGTTAATGGATTTCATACAAATCACTTTCAAAAGAAATAATTTCAAGAACAGCCTCACGCATAAACAGATGACGGTGTGCCCAGCAATTAGCCTTCTTCGTTTGTTACACCTATTAACTCACCTGAAAAAAAAACAACAAAAAATAATTAGTAAGAGAATTTTCAAGTTTTTTTAATTAAAAAAAATTATGTTATAAAAGCAAGTGCCTTTTCAAAAATCAACCCAATATTTATGGGACAAGCCAAAGAAGTTTAAGTTAACAGTAACTAAGATTTCATTTATTTTACATTTTTTGAACAAGTACTCACTGCCATAAAATATGTCAAATAATAACTGTTAACAAAACATTATACCTCACCATGACCTATTGCTAAGAAATTATTTTTCTTGAAAATATCTTCCCGCTTCTATAAAATATCTCCCTGGCGTTAATGACCAAAGGTGGACACACCAATAAATAAAAAATAAAAAAAAGTTTTATCTATACAATAATAAAAATAAAACTGTTAAAAAAATTTACAGACCAAGAAAAATTACTGCAATGTTATACCCTTCACTGAATATATGATACTTCGAACATCTATTGTATCAAAGAGAGAGGGATTTTAACATTTAGAAAACTATAACTGACCTTATTATAATTTAAAAAAAAAAACAACTATATAATTGAAAAAAAAAATTGTTTGCAAGAGTCTTCATTGGCAAATAGTAGTCTAATTTGAATCTGAATATACTAATTAAATCTAATGAAAAAAAATTGTTTTTTTTGTTTTTTTGTTTTTTAAAAATATATTTTCCAGTATTAGTTTTGACAAGATGCGTTTGCTATCTGGCTTCTTCAATATGCGGAGGAAATGATTTACATAATCGAATGATTTTTAATCTTGGTAGGATGAGAATATTTTCGAAGAATTAGTAAATATTCAACATTATAATACTTTTTACTTCATTCACTCGCAGACCTAAGCGAAATTTTATTATTATCGAAAAGAAGAAAATATATTTTTTTTCCCCACTGAAGTTAATAAGAAATTAACGCTAATCTCATACGTCTCCTCTTTGAAGGTTTTTTTTTTTTTTTTTTTTTTTTTTTTTTTTTTTTTTTTCTAATAAACAGATAAGGAATTCATTCACATGGAATTTTAGCGTAGATTTAACAAATTTGCAAAACAATTTCAGCAACAAATATTAAGTTTGTACAAACTACACAGGAATTAATTCCAAACCTATTCGGGAGCATGCGCGATTGAGATAAGGCAACCCAACGAACAAGAAATTAGTTTCGAACCTGTTTTAAGAAAGGGAAAATTCGGTGTACAGACGACGATGCCTTTAACCACTATTTAGGCACAAAAATCCGCGGGGGGGAGGGAGGGGTAGACTCCCTGCAGACATTACACTGAAAAAAATTTTTTGTTGTGTACGGCAGATCAGTGGGTTGAAGAAGAAGAAAAACAGTCAAAAGCTGGGCTATGTTGTTACCTTCACCTCCAACACACTCCGGTTCATCTGAGGAACATCCAAATGTTTTCGGGATATTTACTGAACTACTTATTCATTGAAGTTATTTCTTTGTGAGCCCCTCATTTGAGCGTAATACCTTTAGGAAGCTTGCTTAAAAAGAAAATAACCCTTCCACGATTAATTTGTGATAATAATTCATTTATCAGTCCTATGGAAATCAAGTTGCTAACGTGAAACCATTACACGGCATTTCCTTTAGATCTAACAGGTCAACTTACAAAAAAAANCAACAATAAGAAGAGGAATAGGGAAAAAACAATCGCCTTTCCTTTCCTCTGAGCTCTTTCTGCAGTACCAGCCTGGTGAAGAGAGCCTATATATATATATATATATACACACATATATAAATCCATTCAAAATTATAATATACACACGAAGTTTTTGGATAGAATTAGACGAGGTTTGGGGGGGAATTATAAATATCAAATTTAAAATCTGACCTATAATTATTCTTTCAGGGTAATGAAAAGATTTATAGGACACAATAGGTGCTCAATATGGCTAGCTATCTTTTATAATCAATAACAAAAACGAAAAATGTATGTTGAATAATATATTTTAAAATGCATCTTCAACGATGGGGAAAGCTATTTTATAGTATAATCTAGAGAATAAATTGTTAATGACAACATGGACATTTGATTCATGTGACAAGTCCACTCTCGCCTTCATGAAAGCCCTTAAAGATGGCTTACAATGCAAGCCGAAACGTTTGCAGATCATTAAAAAATACACTTTTTTTTTTGGGCCCCCCTTGACAGAATCCCAAAAATTTATACTAATCAAATCAATCACTTCCTAGATATAAATCCTTAACATGATTCTCCTGCATGATGGACTTTATTTAATTCACAATTAATCGTAACTATGTCATTTTGATAAAAGTCATGGTATAAACAGGGGTATCCTGTTTTTGGGTCCCCCTTGACCGAATCCCAAAAATTGATACTAATCAAATCAATCACTTCCTCGATATAAAACCTTAACATGATTCTCCAGCAAGATAGACTTTTTTAATTCACAATTAATCCTAACTATGTCATTTTGATAAAAGCTATGGAATAAGAATAAGCATGGGTATCCTGTTTTTGTAATTTAGTGTAAGTCAAAATTCAACGTTCGTAAAAAGGGAAAAAAAAAGTGCGAGGGCCACTACCTTCATGCCAAGTTATAACATCCAGGTGGATAAAAATCCTCCAAGAGAGAGAGGTAGAAAATCCCCTACCCCCAGCTGGTTCCTTCCTCTCCTGAGGGAAAGGGTAAGCCCCTCTCTCCGAGGGCTGGGGAGAGATGGACGTGAGACGATGCCCTGGAAATCCTCGGTTGGAGAGAGATCCCTCCAGGTCGGCCGTAACCCAAACACGGATCCTCCTTCCAGCTGGCAGAGAGGGGTATTTCTGCTGTGGAGACCTCATCCGGGGGGGCGAGTGATGGGGAGATGGCGGCGGTGAGGGCTTTACTTGCCAGAGAGAGCGAGAGGGAGGATCAGGTGTTCCGAGGGATAACCTTTCATTTCGGTAACACGACACCTACCTTCCCCTTCCCCGAGGAAATCTCGGCTCAGCCTACACATACACAGTAGCCTCCCCCCCCCCCCACAGGAGGTTTTCCACATTTTAATGGAAAAAGAACCGACTTTTAACATGAAATATTTTATGAAAGACTAAATATATTTCTCTTTTCTCAAAATAAATTTTAGAATTATGACTGAATTCGAGGAAAGTTTTCAAATAAAGGTTTTTAATAGAAAACCAACTTCTCCTTACTGCGTGCATTTTCCTTTTTTTTAAACTTCGCTTATGAGTCTCTCGAAGCCCAGGGCTTCTTTTAAATGAGTCTGACAGAGTCCATCATTTAAACTATTAACTTTTACCTGAAAAATTTCCCGGTATTAAGAAAAGACGAAGTTGGATTTTATTTTTAATCTTCGATTGAATGAATATTATAAAAATCCTCAGTTGATAATATATATATCCCTAAACTGACTCCTTATCATCTTAGCTGAGAATATTTTCATAAATTTCATGAAGAAAAAATAATAGAAAATTTTAACTTTTGTAGTATCGAATGTAATTGTATTTAACAATTACTAAACTTAATTTTAAACAGAAAAAGGAACTGAAGAAAGAAGAAAGGCTAATCCAAGAATTTATTACTAGTTTTTTCTGAGAGATGCACAAAAAGAATGATTTTTAACACACCATGGGAGAAAAATCTGAAATCTCTCAAGGAGAGCGAACTCGGTGAAAATTTAGTTCTGCAGAAATATTGTCACAAAGGCAGAAAGAAATAGAACGTGAGTGAGTATCTATTAGTGGGAGGACGATAGATGTTATACAAGGGGGCATAACACGGAGGCGGTAGGTCTGATGTTTAATGGGGCGAATGGCGGGAAAGAGGATCGAGATATGTTTAATTGAGTGAAAGAGGAGGAGATGGAAGAGCAATTAGAGAGAAGGAAGGGGCAAAGCTAGGGAGAAACGTTCCCAGGAAGGGATCGGAGATGGTGCAAAGGCAGGGCATTATCAAAGGGCCAACCAATGGCTTCCAAAGGAAACACGAAACCCACCCTTGGTGACGTAAGTACTGACCACAGCACATAAAGAAATCAGCAAACAAGATAAAAGTGGGAGCATTTTCGATTGCTCACTGCAAATCTGCAATTAATTTTTGCAAAGTGCTCAAACACGCTTCAAAGAACATCCTATAAGGAATAACTAAAACAAATCCTAGAAAGAAAGGTTGAGATAGAGGCAGTGAAACATGGTTATGAATTTGAAATCGTTATACGGATACTCAAATAAGCACACATTTGAAAATATGCTGCTTGGTTCCAAGACTTCTTAGATGAGCAAAACGCACGATATTATAATAAATTCCTTCAGTGGTTTTAAGTGAAAGATAGTAATGATATAGGGATGGAAACGAGAAAAACAAATTTGTAAGACATAAGAAATACATTACATACATTATGATGTATATAGGGACGTCACTATATTATACATGATAAAACTATAAAACTGATGTGAAGATGGCCACATAATTCCGTAAAGGTAAAATCGAAATTGTTTAATATCTTTTTTTATTTTTTTTAACAGAAGTATTCACTACGGAGCTAATCATAGGGATTGGAGGGGGAGGGGGGGGGGCGCTTTCTATTTGACGAAATTTTGTCGTCTCTGGCAAACTTGCTGACACAGAAACTGGCTACCTGCAGAAACATCAGATTCTGCTGAAAAACAAGAAGAGGCCTAATCTTATCACATAGCCAATCCTTTGAAGTCCAATCCAACCATTAAAGTCAATTTAAACAAACAGATTATCTTCCCAAATCGAAAATCAAAAGAATGCTATATATATAATTTGTTTTGAACAAGAAGTACCCGATTTTATCTTTATTTGACGAAATATGTGTTAATAAAAAATAGTATAAATACAAACGGTGAGATTTTCAGTAGAGAATTTGTTGGGATTCGGTGAAGGTTGATAAACCAGATTTTGAAATTTAAATTCTTAACAACCTTATTTAAATCCTCTACTTAAAACAAACGAATACCCTCTGGAACGACACCTCGCTAGAAACGGGCAAAGAACACGTTTTAAGATTTCAGGACAATATCCAGTTGTTTCCTCTTGGAATCATTCATCAAGGTAATAACCTTAATTCCATTCATAGACAATAGGTACATCAAAGAAGAATGGAAAAATTGCAGGAAACAGATTCTTATTAACTCTTTCGCGATTAAGCAACATTAAAAGTTTGGAAGAAAATATTATTTTTAGTAGTATGCGTAATATATTTTGAAAGATTTGCAGCTGTATTATTTTGAATCGTACAGGGACTTGAAGGTTTTATAGTTTTAATTCTCAAGTCACTATTTTTAAAATGAGAATAAAGTGGCATTCAGAAAGGACTAGTAAGAGGGAAATAATCGCGAAGAGAAGAGGTCAGACTGGAAGGCGATCAATATGGAACGGTATTGACTCATTTATAGCTCTGTGGAAATCCTACAGCGGACAACATTCTGCAAAGCCAATCATGGAGGTACCACAGCTGTGGCCATATGCTGCCCATTATCTCTTCGCAGCTCGAGGTGAGAGGAGAATGTGAGGTAGAAGTGCCAGAGCAAAGAACTACACACCGCAGAACACGGCCGCATTGTATGACGTCAATGCAATACGAGACACGCCAAGAAGTTTCAATACCCTAAACGTAAGGTAAGTTTATTTTTTATTGTAGTTCGGTCAAGATTAATCCAAAAATACAAATCTAAAAAATGTGTATATTTTAAATTAACTGCCATTATTGTAAGCCATCTTCAGGGCTATCAAGAAGTTGAGAGGGACGTCGTGTGACCAAGATTCCATTTTCATGACTCAATGAGTCCACCCAAAAAAAAACATCTAGAGTCAAAAAACTACATCTGAATAAGGTAAGTTTGTGTTCCCTTCGGTGCAAATCCTTTTATGTGGGATACTCAGGAAAAACGAGGATTTCCATTGTGTGACAAAAATTTGACGTGGCCCAATCTTTTGATTGCTTTTCTCTCTTCTCCCCCCCCCCCCCCCCCCCCCNGTCTTTTTACAGTAAAATTAGTCCATTGAACTTATCTATGTTCATTTTTAGAGTAAATATTAACTTTCTAAATTAAGGGTATTTTTCAGTAACAATAAAATTATGTTTTTTTTTTTTTTAAAGAACTTTGTAGTGATGAGAATTTTTGTCGATGAACTTTTATTATGAAAAAAAAAAAAAAAAAAGAAAAAAAAACCAGTATCCAAGAGATCTGAACTAAGATTAGTGACATCATCAATATGGGTGGCTTAAAAAAGCATTGTAGTCTCTGCCGATCTCCCTGTAAATTACTTATCTTAACTTTATCAAAGCGAGAGTTTTAGGGAAACCGAAAAGTGAAATAATGAACTTATAATTTGACTTAATATGTGAAGAGAGTGTTGATTACTTGATGATGACGGGGGGAAAATGATGAGGTTTTCCGGTTAAAGCTATATGAATAAAAACAAATCTGATGAAAATTGATATTTATTTAAGCCAATGTTTCTGCCTGAATTGCAGGCATACTTCAGAGCTACAGTACAAAAACACGAATCAGTTAAAATTCAACATTGTAATAAAGGAGGCTATGATGAATAAGGAAGGGGGTGGAGGTATCAGTTTTAACAAAGTTCGTCTTCTTCCCTTAACACCCGAAATTGTTGAAAAAATATGTTGAATTATAGTTCCAATTTTATAAATATAATTTATTTTGTGGTCTTTAATCCCACGTAAATTTAGATAATTTTTAGTGCAAGGGAACAAAATAAGAAATCTAACAGTCCCAGCCAGGACTCGAACCTGGATCCCCTGCTATCCGGGCCGGTGCATTTGCCACTTATGCTACCGAGACAAGTCTGATAAGTTATTAAATTCCCCGCACTAGTGTCGAGAGTCCAACCTCCGAGGCCGACGAATATATCGCCTTATGCTCGGAGGAGCTGACATTGTCAAGCTGTTTAAATGACTCTTCTTAATTTATTTTTAATTTTAATTTTATAAATATAATTTATTTTGTGGTCTTTAATCCCACGTAAATTTAGATAATTTTTAGTGCAAGGGAACAGAATAAAAAATAATAGCAGGGGATCCAGGTTCGAGTCCTGGCTGGGACAGTTAGATTTTTTATTCTGTTCCCTATATATATAAGAGATATATTCGTCGGCCTCGGAGGTTGGACTCTCGACACTAGTGCGGGGAATTTAATAACTTATCAGACTTGTCTCGGTAGCATAAGTGGCAAATGCACCGGCCCGGATAGCAGGGGATCCAGGTTCGAGTCCTGGCTGGGACAGTTATATAGTTCCAATGTAAAGTTTTTTTTTTTAAGTTTTAAACTTATTTTTTGTTTATTCAAAACTTGTCATTGACAAAAAAGAACTTTTATCCATTTAGTGATGTCAAGATTATGTAGCCTGCCTAATTGTGTAATATTCTTTTTCTCTTTAATTTTAGCTAATTCCAAAGGAATCAGTTAGTAATTGTTCAAATAACAAATTTTTTTTTGAACATTTTTTTCAATGTTTTCTCCGATCCTACCTACGCTACACACACGTAACTGTATGGCGTAATATAGGTATTGGAACAATAAAACTAAACGCAATTTCGTTTATTATTAAAAGAAATATTTTAGGAGCAAGAGAAATTGAATGATTATTTAGGGCTTACCCGTACTAGAAAATTTTTAATTCAACAGTCTAAGAACTGTTGAATGTTTAGATGTATTTCGACATGAAGCTTTTCAATTCAAGAAGCAATGCTGAGCCAAATTGAGGGAATAAAGTGTGGGATAACAAGACTTGAAAAGCTCAATTACAAATAATCATTAGCTACGATCATGAGGAATAAGCCTAGTTTACGCAGCTTCTGCGTCACGGACTATTTTTTTTTTTTTTTTTTTTTTTTTTTTTTTTTTTTAGGTAGACGTGATCTACCTTTCCACAGACTTTTTTTTCGGGGCTTTTCCAAATCCAAGGAGTTTCTCTTTCGGGACATGACCCCGCAAAAATCCATGAACTTCAGATCTAAACCACATAATTACCGCAACAATCAAAAATAGTTTTGAGGCATCGTCGTTTCTCCCAATTCCCCCTACTTGTGTTTGTTAGGTGGCTCTGAAGTAAGCCTTAGATTTACGCAGAAAAGTTGGCTTTAATAAATAGCCTCCTCGCCATTTCTTTTTTTTTTTTAATTTTAATTTTAAATGGCCGAAAAAGCCAATCATTTCCTCTTCGCATAACAATAATTAAATTCGTACTTTTAAAAACTTCCCCATCCGAAATGAAATGCATGAAACTTTTCCCTTGCCTGAAAGTTTTAAGAAACATTTAGAGGGTAATTTATATTTTTGTTCTCTTAGCCAGAAAAGGGATGTGTTTTCTTTTAGAAGAACATAAAAGTCTTTAGAAACTCTGCGTTCTCCAGTAAAACGTGCTCTAGATTAAGAAGAAAATACCATCAGGTAAATCTTTCAAAAGAAAAAAAATTAAAAAAAAAAAACATTTTGATAGTAGACAAGTCCAACTGTATATTTAGAATAGTTCATAACAAAAGGTCATTTGTGAAGAGAGGATAATCAGGAATTCGGTCTTGGTAGTTAAAGAATGAAAAACTAATTTGTAACCAAAAAAGTTTTCATTGCAGTCGACGTTTCGGCCTGAATTTCAGGCCTTCATCAGAGTTAAATATGGAAAAAAAAACATACTAAAATAATATAGAAACATTTCTATATGCCATAATCTAACTAAGAATAAATAAATGAAAATATAAAACTGTATACAATAAATGTAAATAAAAATATCTATAATAGAAAGTTGCATCAAAATTACTACTAGCTCAATGAAGTCAGCAGTCAATGCGCGGGAAAGAAAAAAATTATTAGTTAAGTATTAATTTTGTTATGGTATATTATCCCACGTAAATTTTAAACAATTAATGCGAGGGAATAGAATAATAAATCTAACTGTCTTAGCCAGGACTCGAACCTGGATCTCCTGCTTTCCGAGCCGGCGTGCTAGACAATTACACCACCGAGACTAGCCAGATGACTTAAATTAATTCCAACGCACTCTACTGGGAGCCTAAACCTGTATTCTATCCCCTTGCATTTATTGTATAAAATTAATCCAGTTGTTTTCTGCAGTTTACAATGTGAACAACCACCCTGGGGAGATTTCTCCACTCAACGCCATTGCCCTGATGATGGCTTACTAGCTAAGCCGAAACGTTGGCATAAATAAAAATATTACTCCAAATTTTGGTGTATATTTTTTTCTTCCTGGCCGAAACCCCGACCATTCTCACATGATATTCGAGACGGCCAACTAA
>KZ807958.1:230755-244763 GCA_000696205.2 Oncopeltus fasciatus
TATATATATTTTTAATGTAGAAGTGATTAATTACAATAAATGTATCGAACCCTAATTATTGAAAATAATCATCAAATGGCTAAAAATAAGTTTTAAAATTAAATAGGATTGAATTGAGGAAAGTGTGTGAGAGAGGTTATATTTTAGGGGAGAGTAGACCAAAGAGAAATCTAAGAGATGAATAACTAATGGGACGAGAGAAAATGGCCGGCAAAAGAAAATCATGGGCGGGGGAACAGGTTTTGGACAGAAGAGACCTAAAAACAAGATCAGCTGATTAGGTAGCGAACGAGAAAGTTGTTGTGGACTGAGCTGACAGACATTCACCAAGTTTCAGAAAGGAAGAAAATGCAAATTTCTGAGACATACATTTTTACAGGTTAATTCATATCTACAGATTAATTCTTGTGATAAAGAAACTAAGAAAGTTTCTGAACAGATCTGACATGCACTTAGAAGTTTGTAAAACGAATGAGACTAATCATCATATTTTCATTCACAAATCTGTTACCCTCATTCTACAACCTCTTGATCTAGCTATACTCTAATGGTTTCTGTCACCCACAAGAATCTTTGAGTATTAAATGAGGGACGATATTGAGAAAAGACGATGCGGAAACCAATATCTAATAAATGCAAGGGAATAGAATTTAAAAAAAATCTTACTACCTCAATCGGAACTCGAACCCGGATCTCCAGCTTTCCGGACATGCATGGTTAGCACAATTGCCCGGAAGGCAGGAGATCAGGGTTCTAGTCCTGAACCCTCAGGAGTAAGATTTTTTTATTCTATGTCCTTGCATTTATTGGATAAAATTAATGTGGGAATAAATACCACAACTTATACAGGTATTTAAAAAAAAAAAAAAAAAAAAAAAAAAAAAAAAAAAAAAAAAAACCATTATCTTTTTCGGGGCAATAGTATGACAATCCTAATTTGTTTTTCTATATGTTTTTTTTAAAGGTAACTCTTAAAATGCTTGAGTTTTTCTTTTTAAAATTAAGATCATAAATAATTTTTATTTATAATACTAAGAAGAAAAAAAAAAGAAAAAAAAAAACACCTTNCTTTTCATGACAACATAAAGTACGAAACAGTTCCATAACTTTACTGTACCAGTCCTAAAAAATAAATAAATAAAAATTATCGTAAAAATCGTTTGTTCCTTTAGTAGTTTTGTTTCTATTTTCATTTCTTTTGATCTTTAATTTTTAAAAATAAATAAATTACAATTGTTACACTCGTCTTAAATTATAACTCTAATTAGGGTCTTACATAGCTAAGAAATACGAAATGTATTAATGTATTAGTAACAGATTTATGTACTTTATATTTTGTTCAATTTTTACTTTGTTTTGCTATATATTTAAAAAAACAACAAAAAAAAGAACACCGTATTTTAGTTAGTCTTTAAATTCCCTGGAATTCAAAGTTTTGTTATTTAATAAAAGAAATGTGCATATATATACACACACACACACATATAATAGGCGGGGAATCCTAGTCTTTTTTAATATTTAACTTTTATTTATTTATTGTACTTCTGATAATACAAAAAAAAAAGTTAATTTAATTGCAATGAACAACAAAATAAAAAATAACATTCAATGAAAATCGCATGAGGGGATAAGGCGACCTAAGATACAACCATAAATATACATATATATATTTTTTTTCATTGCGTGCTTTTGGGCGGAGGTGATAAGTTATAGGCGGCAGAGGAAAAGGCCTTCTTACAATAGCTTTTAATAACCTGCGAGGTCTTTCGATCACATTAACATCATCATCAGGAACTCTATGAGTAGCCGCTGAAAAAGCTCAAGACAATCAGGTCCTGAAGATGATATTATTGACATCGAATGGACATGCAGGGTTTATAATAAAAGGAGGGAGACCTTTTCCTTCGTCACCCATAAATTTTACATTTGTTTTAGAAATGGGGTTATAACGCGAAAGGAAATATGAAAGTAAATTCGTATAAGGGAAGCTTCGTGTACGGCACGGATTGTCACATCTCTCACGTGCGACATCTAGAATAGAATCTCTTTTTTAGCTTTTCTCAACAAAATCCAGAAGTATTCTCCTACACCTAGAGTGGTGTTCTGTATAAGTGGATGACACACACACAGATATATAAGGAACTCGAAACTGAGCCATTGAAGACGTCCAGGATAGGACAATCTCACTTTTCGCGGGACCGACCCTTCATATTCCTGACACTCGTATGACACAAGTCATACATGCTTCTGACAGCAATGTCATACTCTCTTTCCGTCTGACAACAAACACTAAAGTACAATAAATTCAAATGGAGAGTTTTGACGGTGGAGATATTAAGTAGAGAACAAGAGGAGAGTTTTGTTGACCGTAGATATTATTCTTAGATGATTTTAGTTGGGGTTCGGTCAAGGTAGATCCAAAAAAACACAAATTTAACAAAAGAGTATTTTTTAAAAAGATTATCTGCCAACGTTTCGGGTTACATTGTAAGCCATCTTCAGGGCTGTAGATATACAATGTCATGAGACTAGAATCATAATTGAAATTTACATAATAGAGAATTACAATAATATAATATGATATCAAGAGCATGAATGTAGAAAGCTATGTAATTTAAGAAGATTTTGAAAAACATGCAAACAATAAGTTGTGACTCAGGGACAGGACGTCCTCTCTCAACTTCATGATAGGTAGGTGTGGCCAATTACTGCTTTAATGTTATTCAATATTTTCTTTGTCAATAAGTTGTTGTTTACATGTTTTTCAAATTGTTTTTTTTTTCAAATTTGTTTTTCAAAATCTTCTTAAATTCTCTTACATAGCTTTCTACATTCATACTCTTGATATCACATTATATTATTGCAATTCTCTATTATACTAATTTCAATTATTATTGTATTATCATGAAATTGTATTTTTACAGCCCTGAAGATGGCTTACAATGTAAGCAGAAACGTTGGCAGATAATCCTTTATTAAAAAATACATTTTTTTAAATTTGTGTTTTTTGGATCTACCTTGACTGAACCCAAACTAAGATCATCTAAGCATGCTACGTACTAGTTCACCTGTACATACCCACACATGAGCTGCATTCTCCTACCCCAACAAACTTTTTTACTCAAGGCAATACAGTAACTTTAATTAAGACAGAAGCAGTCAATGCTCTGAGAATTGATGAATGTAGAGCAAAATAGATTTTAAGAGATAGAAGACTAGTTATTTTTGCCAAGAGAGGAAGACTAACACAGGGCAGATTTAGCCACTACGGGAACCACAGAAGAGGAAAACTAAATTCACTTGTTTTCCCACTCGCAACAAGAAAGGAAAAAACAACACCAAAAAGAGGTAAAAATTAACTCCTTCCACTTAAAAATACAAAATAAATAAAGAGAGAAAAAAAAAAAAAAAAAAAAAAAACAATGCACAAGAGCAAAGCAAATATTTGTGGCTCGCAGAGATTTCTCACAACTTTTGTTGGTCGAGAAAATACTCGCGGGACCTAAATCCTTCAGAAGGAGTACAATGCAAAGGCTCTGAAGGAAAGAAAAGGAGCAAATGGACCGCGACTACACTAATTCGCCTTCTGTTTGGATGGAGGCCAAGCTTTCAACAAGTACAGCGCCGCTAAGAATAACTTTCATTAATACTCAGGTAATTGGGGTTATATATAAAGTCTCCTTACCTTCGCAGGTAAGGGGGGAGAATGAGATAAACTAAACAATAACATTTGATCCAGGTGACAACACGTCCCATCTCGCCTTCATGATTGCCCTGAAGATGGAAGCCGAAACATGTATTTTCTTCGATCAACCTTGACCGAGCCCTAACAAATTCTCTACTAAAACAACCCAATAGATTTACAATGATATCTAAAAAGAAAAACAGTTGTGCAGTCATGAACAACGGTTTATTATATCCTTTTTATTTTTATATATCTGTCGATATTCGTTCAGCTGATCTGTATTTCTATCTCAAATGGTCAGAAGTAACTCTAAAATCTAACAGATTTACAAACTCTTGAGACACTAAAATTGAACTTGGAAATTGCTAAAGAAAAATGATTTTCAGCAATACTTGATCCGTCGATTTATTAATATTATGTATGCATCAGTGCCATAAGATATTATGTATTTCACATGGATGTGAAAGTGATTACCAGGCCTCAATCCCATCCATACCATCAGGACATTCCTTTAAATAAACTATAAATAGTTAAATATGAAGTTTTCTTTTTTATTCTACATTTCTTTCCTCAATGGAAATTGAATTTCCCCGAGACTAAGAAAACATTATAAGAACTTATTTTATTTGCGCCGGTGAGGAAGTTTATGACAATCAGGATAAGCCAACAATATCTAATGCTTCACACTCTGCATTTTCTCCAGGCGCTTTCAGAATTAGTAATTAGTAATTCCATCTTCGGAGCTCAGTCTGGAAACTCCAAGGAAGGAGCACTCATTGTAAGATGACCTTTGAAGATGGAATTACTGATCTTGAAAGCGCTCAGCAATTAGAGAAAAATGTACGAAAAGTACGAAGTGTTGGATAATTCTAATTATTTTAAGAATTTTATTCAGGAACTGTACGCAATTGAACGAAACTGTAAATATGATTTTTCGATCATTATTTTCTATCTTTCTGTAAACTAAACCCCATCACAAAGTTCGATTTCGGTCTATTATTAATTAATGCATTTGACGGATTGCGCCTGCATAACTTTATTTTCTAAAGGGAAAGACGGCTTGTATGAGGTGTCAAAATACGTTCGAAGTAGCACAACGTAGAACGTGCATCGTCGATTATCCCAAATACCCCCTCTCGAACGACTGGAGGATGCCCCCCAGGAGGCACGTGTAGCGGAATAGAGGTAGTCCTCGTAAGGCCACAGTAGCGGTTCCAAAGAGGCACGGACGGACAGTAACCGCGACGAGCAGGGAGCCGTGAGTCACTGCCGCCGTCTGGAGGCGAGACTTTCCCAACACGAGCACAATGAACGCTGCCCTCGCGAACGGCTCGGCTCCCCAGTGCTCTCGAGTCCGACACACACAAGTGCGCCACGCACGGGATCTCTGTAAGCCAAAGGGATTTTCCGTGTCTCATTAGAGTCGTACACAAATGAGAGTAAATGGGAATGGCAATGACCCCGAAAGGCAAGGTCATTAAGGCGGGCTATGGCATAATCGTTAGGGAAGAGGAGGGGGGGGGGGGGGGGCGGAGAGCCCAACCTTCCTAGTTAAATGTGAGAATGGTCGGGGTTTCGGCCAGGAAGAAAAAAAAAAAAAAAATATACACCAAAATTTGGAGTAATATTTTTATTTATGCCAACGTTTCGGCTTAGCTAGTAAGCCATCATCAGGGCAATGGTGTTGAGTGGAGAAATCTCCCCAGGGTGGTTGTTCACATTGTAAACTGCAGAAAACTAACTTCCTAGTTACATTCGTAATATATCTACCTAAAGTGAAAATGTACATTAAACTTAAGACCCATTCTGCTCATTGAACTTTTCAATCGAAAATTATAAGTTTAAGTATTTTTCTTGACTCTTCCCCTCCTAACCAGCATACGATTTAACACAAAATCACCTTTACTCAAACGCCTTAAGAACCGAAGTTCCTTTTCACGATTAAAAAGTAATTGAGTCCATTTCAACCTTAAAGCTACATTCTTAAATATTTTCATAATATGAGTTTTTCAAAACACAGAATATAAATGTTAAAAATTTGCATTTTAAAGTTCTATACATTAATTCTGAAATAATAAATATCTGTTACTAAACAGTCCCTCTGTCTCATTCTCTAAAATATGCAATATTTAAAAAATAATAATTTAAGCTTATTTTTGCAAAGCGTTGTATGTGTTCGTTAATGGCTGAAATCCACTGAGTGGGTTTAGATAAGGATCAAATTTAAAATTCCTTTACCATCAGAGATTCGAAAATATTTTCTAGTATAATACAGAAAGGACCCGATTATTTTTAAAATCGGTTGTATCGGTTAGAGGGAGAGAAGTTATAAAGGAAGGCCGTGGTTTGTCCCCCCCCCCCCCCCGGCAAATTTTTTTATGGGGGTGGTATAACATTTGTTTCTAACTTTATACTAAACCACCCTTCCTCCTCGCCCGATTTCAGCCGAAAACAAATTAAATGAGTTATAACTATCCTGCAAAGACAGACAGTTCCTGAATTCATACTTCATCACAGTCAGTACTGTAGTTTCCAGTATGTAAAGGTTGTCTACTAACTAAAAGTAAGTAAATTTAAATGTAAATATTTAATTTAGTTGTGGTATTTTGTCCCACGAAAATGTTTTGAAATTTTCGTGGGATAAAATACCACAACTAAATTAAATATTTATAAAGAAAAAATTAAATAAATTAAATGACGAGAGTCGACAAAATGTATGACAATGTCAGCTTCCTTGAGTACAAGACGAAGTTCTCGCCTTTCTCGTAGGGTAGATTCTCGCTAGGTAGAGGGAATTGAATAAGACAACTAACAAGTCCTGGTAGTATAACTGGAAAGTACACCGGCCCGGATAGCAGGAGATCCAGGTTCGATTCCTGGCTGGGACAGATAGTTTTTTATTTTCTATTCCCTCTCAATAATTGTTTGTAAATTTAAATGTTTTTTTTTTGTTGTTTTTTTGTTGGGGCTCGGTTAAGGTAGATCCAAAAAGTAAAATTTAAAAAAATGTATTTTTTTAAAAATATTTATTTGGTTGTGGTTTAT
Source organism: Oncopeltus fasciatus (assembly GCA_000696205.2). Classification (NCBI taxonomy): domain Eukaryota; kingdom Metazoa; phylum Arthropoda; class Insecta; order Hemiptera; family Lygaeidae; genus Oncopeltus; species Oncopeltus fasciatus. Next base: position 237,486 of record KZ807958.1, read on the forward strand.
TGTCCAACATAAATTTTAAACAATTAATGAGAGGGAATAGAATAAAAAAGTCTATCTTTCCCAGCCAGGAATCGAACCTGGTTCTCCTGCTATCCGGGCCGGCGTGCTTAACCATTGCACCACCAGGACGAGCTAGATGTCCTATTAATTGTAGTGGGAATTAAATAGGATATCTAGCTCGTCCTAGTGGTGCAAGTGGTAGCATACCGGCCTGGATAGCAGGAGATCTAGGTTCCATTCCTGGCTGGAACAGATAAATTTTTTTTATTCTATTCCCTCTCATTAATTGTATTATTTTAATCAACCTTGGCCGAACGCGAACAAAAAACATTATACCTAAGTAGGTTTGTTAAAAAAGAAATAAAAAAAAATTGTAAGCTTTGTGGACTCGTTAAAAAAGGCACAAGCCCAAGGTCGTTTGGTTTAGCAGTTTGGAAACTAAATATCAAATTTGTAACCTCCTTTGACCGGATGGAACAATTTTATTTCAAAAGTTGTTGACATTGTCGCGACAGGCAGAACCTCAGGGAAATCAGTTAAAACACTAGAACTACAAATAAGCCAGCTGATTCATAAGGAATGGTTACATTCTTACATGAAGAATGTAAGAATGGTTACATTGTACTGCATTATCTAATTCATTCACCTTCACAGCATAATGCATTTAGTTATTACGCTCAGCCAGAACCAGGAGGCGAATATCATGCGAATAGCAGTTTTGCAGTAGATCCTACGCTCCGTAGATAAGGCAGAAAGATACGCGACAAACACCCATTGACTATGGATGACTCGTCGGGGAATGTCAAGTGAACATTTCTCTCTCTCTCTCTCTTGCGAGCCCTGTCAAACTACGCCAATCTAGTAGCGAAATTCATTCTAGAATCAGCTCATATTGGAGTCAAATCACTTTTATGTGCTTTGAAATGTCAGCAAATCACCGCGAGGTCTGACAATACGATCTCTAAAAACATATATGGCGATGAGGTTTTTACTGTGAATAAACCTGGCATCTAGGTTTTAAATCACAGAAAATTATGACCACTGCATATCTTTCAATATGCCAAACGCATAAAACACATTAAAAGAATATTATTTACACACACGGGGATAAACAGAGTTAATCGACTAGTCATAAGAGTAATTTATTAACCAATAAACATTAGAAAAAGTGAAAAAATAATTTAAAAAAAAGAAAAGAATAAAATCTTCTGGGGAAGATCGTATAATTCTTTACAAAAAAAAGTTCTAAGCGGAAAAAAAACTTTGGATTTTTCTGAATGAAATTAAAATTAAAGTAATTGAAAATGAGCTGAACAAAACATTGTTTTTTTTTTTCAATTTTGAAAATGACATATAGCCTTCATCTCATTACAATATATTATGTACTTGTGATAGACATGTTTTATATGTATAAGGGTGTGATGAATGTTACTCGAACGATAAGTTACTTTATATAATCGTCATCATTTACATTGTATAATATGATTTTATATTCAAGGGCGTGTGCTTTCTTGTATTATGTAAGTGGATTTTCACACTTTTGATGAAACAGTGTTATATTACACTACTGTAATATATTACACTACTGTTAATTATATTACATTACTGATGGGGGTGTATAAATTACGTGGCGTATCCAAAACTTTACGTGTTTTTAGATTTCATAAAATAAATATTCTATACTATTCACAAATTAATCGTAATCCATTGCTTGTTCTGAAGTTGAGGTAGTTTAAAATTTACCGAGTGTCTTCTAAGATTACATAAGTCACCTGAAAATACATATTTCCTTTGACTATACCTCATCAAATATTTAAAACAGAGGGAACAATTACTTCGTAAGTTAATTTCATCTTCACCTTTCTTCAAGCCATATTTTCCTTATCAGCTACTGCAATTATTTCATTTTTTTTTCTGCAAAAAAAAAAAAAAAAAAAAAAAATAGCCTGGACAACTATTAGCACTTGTTTTCCTATACTTCTTTGGAAGAGGCGGGCTTCTGTTATTAATTCCACATTGGATAATTCTACAGATATTTAAGCATTAATTCCTTGTTATTATGTGTTTTACAAAATAAAAACAACCCCCCCCCCCTCCTCACTGTTTTTAGGTACACTTTATAGTCATTAACCAAATTAAATAACTTTCAAGTAAATTAGAAATAATAAGAAAATCGGGTTTTATATTTTCCAAAAATTGTTTGATGAATATTTTTAAGCGTGAGAGTGAAGCAACAGATTTAGAGGAAAACTAAATTCTAAATTTTTGAATATCATCCTTATTGCCAGTTCAAGAAAAAGAATTATAGAAAATTACTGGTGAAAAAATAATTTCATATTTATGTTCAAAAATGAAATATAAAAGAAGACATTTAAGAGTCTATTAGGAAGATTCAGTACCCCCCACCGCCATCCCTTTTCTTCTAATTAGTAGTCAGCTATTAGTGACTTCGCCTTTTTGGATGGTAAAACGAAAATAGTTACTATTATAGATGTTTTTGTTGGAGTTCGGACAAGGTAGATACGAACTTTTAAAAAATGTGCTTATTTTTATTAATTTCTGTTGATCTGCAATTAATTCCTTCGAATTAGTTATCTTCCTTTAAGCTCTGATTAATCAATTTACTTTTTCTCATAATCACCTATTTCCAAAGAGGGAGGGGTTTCCTAGAGGCAAGGCAGTTTCTTAAGAATTTTTTTTTTTTTCAACGTGTCTGTATGTTGAGCTAAATTAAGTACAATTGAAAAATTAAATGACCCAATGGAGTAAAGAGCTAGTATCAATATTGTAATAAGTAGATATAATTTGATATAAATATAATTAAAATCATTAATCAGAATGATTAAAAGAAGATTTTAAAAAGGAAATCAAATTGATCAGAAATGCAACAATAAATGCATAATTATACTTGCATAAACCTGAAACCCAATTAACCCTAACACTAATGAGGCTTAAATTCCATTCTATTCACAATGAAAGGGAACAACAACCCTTATATATTAATTATCCCGGAAAGCAAAATGTTTTAATTTTATTCAAGATAACTAGTTCATGAAACGTTCGTAATTCATATGAATTATTTATAGCTCTCGCTCTTACTCCAACAATGGGGTATTAATACAAATAACAGCATTAATAACACTTGTATTATTTAAATAATGAACTTCATTAATCATCGAAGGATCTATGATTGGACTAAAGACCAATACTTACGAGTATTAATTGTCTTCCAAAACAAAGGACAAGAAACTACTAATTGGAGGAAACAATTGAAGTTAGAAGTACCGCGCAGCTCTGTTGAAGGACTTGTTTAACTGAATAATGGAGTTGTACTTCATCATTAACTTGTTTTAGATGGAATACTCAATATTGACACATACAGTATTGTATGATCCTGCAGACATATAAGTAGGAATCCTCAGAAAACAGTAACACTCCATCTGAGAAACTCATTTGGATGTTATTGGTCTTGGATTTTTGGGATTGAATCAGCATATTGATTTAATATGCTTTAATTCTTTTCATAGTAGGTTTTCTTTATTTTGTGTGGCTCTATCAAACAATGACGATGAAGCCTCAGATTTTGGATTCTGAAGGAGTCAAGAGGGAATATATTTTCCTTTGCATTTTCAACCTTTATTAGGTTAAGTTTCCAGATCTATATTAAACCTGTGGACAATACACAAAAGGAATAAATCCAAAAGTAATAAATATTCAGCTATATCCTAAATAAAATTGGCTGTAGCGAATATGGTTCATGGTACCTCCTTGGTATCCAATATCGATTGTTCGTAGGAACAGATGGATAAGCCATTGAAAGACCTGATTGATCCATTGGATCTGCAGCAAGTCCGGTTTCCCGACATCCCATCGCTTTAGTGGGACTACCTACGAGTTCCTCGAGGACTCTCCTAAGGGACGGAAGACTGACAGGAGTAATATTAGGAGTCGGATAACCAATGTAAAACCTACTTACAATCGCTATGTCAGGCGGTAGCTCGTGCTCCAGACAGCCATCTCAACATAGAGGTAAGCCAAATAGTGAAGCTCACATGTAGTGATGACACAAAGCTCTTAGATATAATTTTTCACGTAGAGAAAATTTTGAGGAATTCGGTATTGGTAGTTGAAGAATTAAAAACTAATTTGTATAAAAAATAAGTTTTTATTTCGGCCAAAATTGCAGGCCTTTATTAGGGCTGAATATGAAAAAGAAACATACAAAAATAATCATGTCTATATGTCATAATCCAACAAAGAATAAATAAATGAAAATATAAATTTGTGGGCACCGACTATATAAAATGCATGTAAACTGGATACTGAGCATATTGGGGAGAGAAAAAAAAAAAAATTTATGAGAGTAACTTACCAAATAGGGTGATGGGGAGAGGGAGAGAGTCGCGCTCAACAGTGTATAAGTCAGGACCTATCTGTTATTAAAAATTTTTATTTGAGAGTTGTGGAAGGGAACAGGAAACGGATGTATGAGTGGGGTAAGAAGAGGGATTAGGTGGCTTGAGGTACGTGGAAATACCACTGTAGAGAAGAGAGGGAAAAAATGCAATGAGGGTGAAGACACCCTCAGAGCATTTTAAAATGTCTTTTTCCTATAATAAGAATTATGATTTTTGTTTTAAGATGTGAAAAATATAAAAGTGAGTGGAAGAAATATAATTTTGTCTGTAGACTAATTTTGGTCAGAAATGGGTTTTTAATTCTTTAACTGCCAAAACCGAATTTCTGATAATCTTTATAAAATTTCCTCTCTGCATAAAACTTGATGGTAAACAAATTTACCTAAAAATATTTTTTTTTCATTTTTACATAGATAACATTAATTATTTTATTTAATAATTAAACTAAGAGAACGTTTTATAACATATTATTGTAGATTTCTTTTCGATTTGGATTTAATATTTTTCTCTAAGATCAACCAACAAAATTAACTCTTTGAGTTTAAATTACTAATATGCTAGGTTATAATGATCTCTACAGTACCTAAAATAAGTATGTATATTATGCTTTGAAAATATAAAAAATAATATTACTTTGAGAGAAGTAGTTTTCTTAAGTCTAATGCCAATAAGAATCGAGAAAAAGTAAAGTATAGGAAAAAGACATTTTAAAAGCGTTTTTTTTTTTTTTTACGTACATTGATTTGCCTAAAGACCTCCCTCACGAGCCCCCACCCCAAAGCAACCCTTCCTTTCCATAAAACCCGCTTCCGCCACCCCGGCAAATATAAAGTGCTGACATGAAAGCTCTCAAGAGAAATGGAATCGATATCAAGATTCCCCAGCAATGGGAGGAGTCGCTGAGCCGTTCTATCTGTCCTCTTACTTTGGAGGAAATATGGAACATGGAAAGGGGCGGAGAAGAGATAAAGGAAACATGGAGTTTCTGGGGCTAGAAGGGTGGTGTGGGGTGGCCCAGGAGAAAGATTGCGAAGTAGTAAAACAGAGAAAATGACATTCCCAACTCCTTTATGCAAAGGACCTTGAAATCTTAACGGCAGAAGTGTGTCAGGAGATTCGTTCCTTTGCCGCAGTGGAATCCGACACCATTCTCCTGTCACAAAGGTAGGTCTTTAGAGGTTTTACGGTCAGGGGAAAGAACGGCTGGTAGATATGTAAGTGGGTGTGAGTATGTGTATACACACATACATATCTCAGTATACTGGAAAATCTCCATAACCCTTAAAACTGGAACACTTCCATAACATCAAACCGATTTTCCCACTATCTACTTCATTTTGGACGAATTTCGAAGGTGCGTGTAACTCTTTTAATTCATTTAAATTGTTCTTAAAAAAAAAAAAAAACTTTTATGTTCACGCAGGCTTTGACGGTCGTCAGATGTATTTACCGTTTCTTCTTCCGGGTTGGACCGTGTCAAGTTGTTGTTATTTGCCAAATAACAGTTTCAAATCTATCTTTTACAACTCTCACTCTCTTTTCAGCCCTGAAGAAGCCATCACATGATGTGCGAAAGCTCGGTTAATAACAGCAACTTGACACGGTCCAACCCGGAAGAAGAAAAAACAAAAAAACAAAACTTTTAACCAAAATCTTCGATATGTTCTCCAAGCATACCAAAAAAGTCCGTAAAATGATAGTCACCAAAGTGTTTACATTTATTTAAATTCAAAACGGAATGATAAGTCCGTAATGAGGCGAAGTCAGACCAATAGAGGAGTGTAGCATTACATGAAATAACAAATGTGAGTGATAAAAAGTTTTATTTACTTCCAAGTGATGGAACTACACACAGATTAGTTTCTCGATAAAATAAATATCTCATATCTGAGGGGACTGTATTCCACTGGAAGCTCATGAACAAATATTCGTTAACTGGCAAGACGTTTAGTCCTGCGCAACTTGCTTAATTTTTATTTATATAAAAAAAAAAACTCTGATTAAATATTAATTTTTTGAATGTTCTATAAAATCATATATTATGCGATCCAGAGTTTCTGAATTTGTAATTAATATAAGCAGGGATTGTGGAAGCCAATTACAAAATTTATCGAGAAGGAAAGGGCAAACACAAATATTCATCAACACCGATACTCTGAAATTTTCTCACATAACTCAGCTCCTAAGTGAAGAACTTCTTATTTTTGAAATGAATAAAATTCTTCTATTCTTACATATTTATTATATTTTTCCTGCGATAACACATCCGTTTAAATAACTCTTTCATCTACAAGAACGACATGTTATCTTATCAGCGCTGAATACTAAAGGAAGAAAATAAGACATAATACACAGAGGTATACAGGTGTTTTAACAAGGAGAGTTGACAATAATGCCAGGTGGGAAGTCAGCGAAATTAATTCTCAGAAAATTACTGCTTTTTGGATATTTTTAGGTAAATACATAACGTCAGTCTTCGAGTAATTAGAAAGATAAGTGTATCACACTGATGAGAAGATTTACTAAGTAACTAAGCTAATGTTATCAAGTAAATAATCTAAAAGGTTATTTCCACCACCAATGAATATAAAATTATGATGCCTTCTATTATCCGTCTTCATTGGTTTCTGCAAACCATCTTCTGTTGGCGAGCGCTTTCCGACATTATCCATCTTCTGGCCAAATACATGCGTACACTGTCACCGTCTGTATTCATCTGTTGAATTCAGACAGTGACAGTGTACGTATGTATTCGGCCAAGAAGATGGACAATGTCCGAAAGCGCTCGCCAACAGAAGATGGTTTGCAGAAACCAATGAAGACGGATAATAGAAGGTATGATAATTCTATATTCATTGGT
>KZ807958.1:258673-271993 GCA_000696205.2 Oncopeltus fasciatus
AAACTTTTAATTGTCTTACATAGCTTTCTACTTTCATACTCTTGATATCACATTATATTATAATTCTCTATTATACTAATTTCAAATATTACTGTATTCTCATGACATTGTATTTCTACAGCCCTGAAGATGGCTTACAATGTAAGCCGAAACGTTGGCAGATAATCCTTCATTAAAAAAATACATTTTTTTAATTTGTGTTTTTTGGATCTACCTCGACCGAACCCCAACTAAAATCATCTTAGAAGAATTTCATGATTTGTCTGAACTCGAAGTCGTACGAGTCGAAAACTGATTATACGAGTTTAAAAACTATTCGCATTTACATTAGACCATCAAATGGAGAATTTTCCTCGAATAAGCAAGTGAGCCGAAGTATATCTCTTTGCACAAAGAGATAGTTTGTTGACCGTAGATATTATTCTAAGATGATTTTAGTTGGGGTTCGGTCGAGGTAGATCCAAAAAACACAAATTAAAAAATACATTTTTTAATTTGTGTTTTTTGGATCTACCTCGACCGAACCCCAACTAAAATCATCTTAGAATAAAGTCTTAAATATTTTTTTCCAATAAGCAGCTATTTGGAAAATTGATACAATAAAATTACATTTTACACCTATTTTGTACTATAATTTTGTTACGTAACGCTAAAAATAAGGAGTGTTGCATAAAATATTAACATTTTAAGCTATGTTCTCACTCTAATCCCCACTAATTAACTACATTAACACACCAAAAGCTGTAATGAATTAAATTATAATAACTGCCAGCCAGAGAAATCTCTGTCTAACAAGATACCAAACTTGGTTTCTATGTTAAAAAAAAAAAAAAAAAGTTTTTATATATTAAAAAAGTATCTAGCTATCTAAGATTAAGACTTATAATCCTAATTGCCTTCCTTTTAGTTATTGTAAAAATGTTAGAGAATTAAAATCCTATAATATTAAAATCGTTCGTTCCCCACAGAAGCACATAGCCATAAACTATATTCTATTTTATTCATCGAAATTCTTATTTCTCTTTGTTGCAAGCATGCATACGTACACACATATAAAAATGTTAATAGTTAATTTGTAGTATATTACATTTAGATACATCGCTTGTATACATTATAATCGGGAATTTTAAGTCTTATTTGGAGATAGTAGGTTGGCTTTCCAAGGAAGGATTGGTCGAGGATTTGGTATTGGTCCACGACCAATTACAATTTATTCAAGTTAATTACGAAAGTGATTGTTGAGGGTCAGTTAACAAGAAAATTAACTAAATAAAATGAAAAATATATGAAATGGGTAAGAACAAATTTTAAAAAAACAATGAAAATACACTATAACATGTTTTAAATTTCAACATTGAAGGAAATAATACGAAATTAAATACAATTTCGAGAAAAACAACAAAAATAAATATCTAAATAAATATAAAGTATGCATAGGGAGCAAGAAATAAATCTTACTATTATCAGCTATTTATTAGACTGGAAGGAGCTTATAAGTGAAGGGAGTTGGAGAGATTATCTAAGCTGCCTCGGTGGAGCAGAGGTCAGCACGCCTACCCGGAAAGTAGGAGACTCAGGTTCGATTCCCGGGTGTCGTAGTAAGATTTTTTTTTTCTGGTTCCCTGTGCATTTCTTTTAGAATATTTAAAGTGGGGTTACATACCACAATTAATCCATTTATTAAATGAAATATCTAAGTGTTTAAACTGTAAAAGTAGTACAAGTGTCGTGAAGCAAGGGATTGGCGGAGAAGAAAAAAAAAATTGTTCTGAAATAAACTTTCCCAACAAAGTCAAAAAATGTTCGTATGCCAACATGTACTATGAAATTTTGGTAATTATGTTATTTAAGTATGTCAGGAAAATGTACTGACGAATTTTTATTTTTTTATACTTTTATTTATTTATTACATCCTGCTAAATTAAAACATTTTGTAATATGATCACCACAATGAATTAGCAAAAAAGATGACATTCAATATCAATCACATGAGGAGAGAAGGTGACCAATGACACCACTCTCAAATGACGTATGGTAGAGGAGCGGAGACATTTGTTAAGATTAGTTGCGAGAGCGAGTCGAGCTGAAGCAGATATCCTAACGCCTTCGAGAGCCTCTCTCCATTACCCTTCCTCTGAGCCACATTCGAGAACTACCCCACCACCATCCCCCGAAGGGAAGAACCCTCCAGGATAGGCTCAGAACTTTCCCGTGTTACCACACTCCCTCGGACAAAGCTCGAGTTCCAGCACCACACAGCTGCCTCCTCCCCCTACACAAACCTAATAAAGTCGGGCACCCCCCCCCCACCCCTCTTCACCCCTAAGAGACACGCCTTCCCACTGGAAAATTGCATTTTTCCCCTCCCACTTTCTTTTCTCCTTCCCTAGCGGATCTCAACAGCCGCCGGACTCGCCCACTGGGGTGGTAAAGGAAAATGAGCTAATTTAACTTACCCATTTTACAGCTGGCCAATAAAATACTGTTCATATTTCCAAGGCCAAGATAAGTCATTTACGCCATATAGATAAATAAAGGAGTTTTTTTGACCGTAGATATTATTCTGAGATGATTTTAGTTGGGGTTCGGGTCAAGGTAGATCCAAAAAGCACAAATTTAAAAAATTAATCTTTTAATAAAGAATTATCTGCCAACGTTTCGGCTTACATTGCAAGCCATCTTCAGGGCTATCATGAAGATGAGAGAGGACGTCCTGTCCCTAAGTTCAAATTTCCATGACTGACTTTTTAAATTTGTGTTTTTTGGATCTACCTTGACCGAACCCCAACTAAAATCATCTCAGAATAGATAAATAAAGTTGAACTAATATTTGCATATATAGTATCAGACGAATAGAAGATAATCACATTTATTGACCGTTTACTTTCTATCAAAATTATTATTTTTTAAATTCCCACCTCCCGTAAAAAAAACACATAAGGCCGACAATAATAAATAAACTCCCGTTGACAATAAGGTTTCGACAGATCAACCAAACAGACACCTACATAGTTATGACACATACATGTGAGTGTGTTTGAGTTACGAAATTAGAACTTGAAGGTTATTAACTATCTTGGTCATATTGATTTGGACAATTACTTAAGACTACACCAAAACTTCGAGTATATAATTTCTCCTTTTCAGGTCTAAAAATACAGAAATTAGTTGTTTTTTTTTTGTTTACTATTTAATTATGGGTTATTAATTATAAAATGAACAATTTTTTTGTGACATTTAATTTTGATCACAATATAAGTAACACAATTTATTTTTCATAGTCAATTTAAATTCAAGATATTAAAAAAATAGTTTGTGTTACTTGTATAAACGATGCAGATTTAATTCCACAAAATTGATTACTCTTTCTCTCTCTTTTTTTTTTTTTTTTTTTTTTTTTTTTTTTTTTTTTTTTTTTTTTTTTTTTTTTTTNAGATTCATATCAAAATTGTAAAAAATAAAAAGGGTATTTGAACTTTAAGGCCAACATTTGGAGAATATTTTTTTTTTTAAAGAAGAGAAAATATTCTCTAAATGTTGGCCTAGACTAAAGTAAGTAAAATAATAAAATAAATGAGAGAGTAGTAAAATGTACAAGAATAATTTTCAGAATAATTGAAGAAAACTAATAAAAACAATAAACAAAAACATAAAATATGAATAATAGACGAATTGGGGTTCCTAACCAAATAAAAATATTAAATCATTCATTTGAATTCAGATAAATGTGAAATAAATAGGAATTTCTTTTGATAATATGATATTTTTTATCTAAAATGGTAGTTCATATAATTGGTAATAAAATAAATAAAAATGTGTGTGTGCGTGGTGTGTATATTCGAATATTATAGGATACCTTTTCATTTTTTTCGTTTTTCGTAGTACTATTATTCTTTTTCGAATAAAGTATACGCGAAAATTTCTACAATTAGTACCATTCAACTCAAGATCTAAACTTTTATTCCCTCTAAAGTCAAAAAGACACACCTATATTTTTTTAAAGGGTCAGAATTTTAAATTCATGGCGATGAGAGAAATTAATTTCAAGTAAGATGCTGTTGCGAGCTACGGGTTGAAAAATTAAAGAAAGTAGGAGAATAGCAACTGAATTTGATTTTTTAATGATAAGATTTAAAAAAGAACAACTAATAATCATAATGTAATTATACGATAAAGACTACTGTACTTATAAACTAACTAACAATAAAAAATAGAATTTCTTACAATGCAATCAATGAACACTTGTTATCACAGAACTCTCACGACTGTCTCTGGATCTCTGGACACCCAATACAAAGGAAGGTTCCAGGCTTCAAAAGAATCCCCTTCAGAACTCCAGTTAGGACGAGACAGGTAACACCCGGCGACCAATTCCCACAGGTTATTTTTCCTTCGATTGGTTTGTAACCTTCCTTCGCTCGTCTCTCCACGGAGCCACACAGTACGAAACTAGACTTCCTCGTTTCCAACAAGGAAATCCCCACATACAGAAGCTGCGAAAGCATATGTAGGTGTACCATCTCTTATCAATGACAGATATGAATAATAAACTCTCAAATAACACTAAGAACAAATATTATGCCCCAGTGGTTGGTATTAGATCAATCCGAAATCGAGAGAGGAGTGGGGGGGGGGGGGGGCTTAACCACCCTACTGCATTTTTTAATATTTTTATTGTACAAATTCTGTATATGTATATATATATATATATATATATATATATATATAAAGAAAAAAATAGAAAGAGGCACAACATATATAATAGAACTTTAAATTTCGCATTTCTATTTTACTATTTTGTTTCATAACAACTCTTGTAATACAAATAATGATGAATAAATTGGCAATTATTATATTACGTCTTCTCCCTTGTTCAATTTTTACCAGAGCAAAAATCTAAATTTTCAAAACGCCCCAGAATCGTTTATATATTTTAGAAGTTTTGGAATGACAAAATTCTCTGCATTCTCAAACGTATTTTTTAATAAATTTATCTCTGAATATATATTATAAGATATAAATCTAAGAAAATTATATTTTACCAGCCCTGTCTTTTTACATTTTAATATTTTAAGAATAATTAATGATAAGGAAGATATTAAAGATTGGCCTCTTTCTCTAAACCCCAACTAATATCAGCCGTGTCTGTTTTGTGTTAAAAGAGGACATGCCAAAAACTAAAAACTTTAGGTCATAGTGTATTGACACTTGAGAGTCTGGCGCACCCACACAAACATTTTATTTGCTTTTTTTTCTTCTTTTTTTTCCTCTCACAATTACTAATATTCCAATTTTTCCAAGATTAGACCTAACAATGTAAAAGTAAAACGAATATTTAAGTAGTTCTTTTAAAATCTAAACTGTGTACTTCAATATTCAAAATGAAATTTAAAAAAATAAAAATAAAAAAAATACAAAGAATTAAATTCGTCCTTCTGTGGCGGATTTAAGGCAGAACGAGTAAGAAAAGAGCTATTTGGAAAAGTTTTCTTGTCCATCAGCAGACTGGTAATGTGATTGGGCGGGGTCGTTAGGTACAAGGGATTGGGGTGGGGGCAGAACAAGCAGCCCATTCCGGAGATCTTCGCCCCGAGATAAGGGTCTGTTTACTTACTGATAACGGCGAGGGCCGCCGACCTGCCTACCTTTCGGAGTCACTACTGAGTGGTGGGGGGGTTCAAGGAGAGGAATCGTGAATAGAAGGAAGCGAGAAAGAACTCCAGCTGATAAGTATTCCAGGCCATGAGGGATAGCAAACTAGATTCCTTGTATTCCATAGTTGCGGACGAACAGAATGATTAAGTTTACAGATAATGACATGAAGAAGATGATAAGAGACAAGAGTAAGAGGTTCTAAACCACTTGATTAGGGAAAAACGCCTAATCCTCTCAATTTTATACATAAATATTATTGTTCCTACTATTGTTTCGTAAAATAAAACAGTAGAAAAAAAAAAGTACATCCTATGTCTACTACAATATGATGGTAAACGCTAAGTAAGGACGATGTCTATAACAGCCTCAGTTGACAACATGCTGATATGTATTACAACTATGACAACGTAGAAGATCGCTAATGAATAAGGGAAGAAAAAGCTGGGCTAGATACAAATAACGCCAAGGAATGGATAACTGATTCGGTATCGCCTTAACTCCCGTTGATCCAATACTTAGGTAACGCCAAAGATAAAGAATATAATTAATGAGTAAATTGTGGTCTTTATCTAAACCTCATTCTACCTGTCAGATTCGGGACACCGAAGAATTGATAAAACTGCCCGGGAAATAAACTTTATACGAGAGTTGGATTTTCTACTTTGAAAATACTGGAAGGTATTTCGACCTTTCTAGTTACATCCTTAAATCCTCGTAATTATTATTCTTTTGTACATAAAAAGAAAAAAGAAAAAAAAAAGTCTAACACGCAGGCGATGCAAAATACAAGCTGAATTCTAATGTTCCATTACATGATAGAAATAAAGAGAAAAAAAGAAAAAGAGAAAAATTATCTTAAAAGCCGCAGGGTACAATTCACAAAAAAGTTATCACCATTAAAATTTTGCACTAGACAGACTCACACCAAGGGAAGATCTTACCAATTACATTCGTAAATTTCTTCCTTAGTAAGCGTTTTTCGAAAATTATGGAACAGAATTGTTCAAAAAATACACACCCTCGCTATTATATTCTATAATTTTTTTTTTTTTTTTTTTTTTTTTTCTAAACTCAAATAATAACGGAGACATAACGATTATAAATTTTGATCTCTCTTTACATCCCTCTCTCCCTCCCCATCCGTTTTAACCAAAAACGAATACCTTCAAGAATATTTAGAAAGCCTAAATAATGAATTTGGCCACTATTTATTATAAAGATATGAGGTAGAGGTACCAGCCAAGACTCTAACTGAGATATTAAAATCTTAAATTCTGGCCGCCATCTCAACTCCCCCCCCCCCAACCGATTTACGCCCTTAACGAATTCATCTTCTGGGTTGGCAGAGAACAAGCTTAAATACAGTATTTGGCTTCATTATTTTACAATTGGGGAAGCTGTACGTGCAGAGAAGTTGTGAGTGTGTGCACTATTACCCTGCTGAGACAGTACCAAAAACTAGTTTTTGCACAGAATTCAAACGTGCAAGAGAGTAGTAAGTGTAGCTTACGAACACTGATACAAACAGCCATCATGACAAAAAAAAAAAAAAAATGCTTTAAGAAGATCTAGAATGTTTTCGGCATTTCCTCCTTCACGAAAAAGCATACCAGGTCTAAAATGATCAAGGCGACAAATCAACTGTATTCATAGACTGACGGGCAATACCGGTACAAACCCTTAACGCCAATTCTGAGAGCTGAGTGGTTTTTCTCGCCCTGTAGACGAATTACTGCATCGACCCACGACCTCGGATTGCGTAAGAAATCCAGCCAAGCGCTAACAAGCCAAGCCAGGCCGATAAATAATTACAATTATACAAGAGTATATCTTATATACACACAAATATACAAAAGTGGATCTTCCTAAATACAGCTATAAATAGGTGAGCTTGGAGCATTAAAAACATTCAAAAATACCATGTTCCCTATTAATAGACCTTATTAATGAGGCACAGTTACAATAAAGTAATGATTTTTTTAATTATAATACTGAAATAAAGTCATTTTCGCACTAAAAGTGATGTCAATCGAAGCGTTTATTGAAATTGTAACAAGTTTTACAATAGACATGTTGGACCTCAATATGCACAGCTGAGAATATAGAAATGAAGAGGGCTTTCAAGACACAAAGTCACAAACTCAGAGTCCGAGAATCTTTCAGTCCAACGAAGAACTGTACTCCAGGGCGTCCACCGCTAGGATAACATTTCAAAGATGACCGGGCTCTGTGTATGAGACTTTCTGTCTCGAAAGTGCTCAGCTTTTGTTTAAAAAAAAAAAAAAAAATTTTGAGCGAAATTTGCTTCCTACATTACACCCCCACCAGCAAAAAATTACTTATAGAAAAATGAAGGAAAGAAAATGTAAACTGCATGTATTACTTGTGATCTTATCACATTGAACAGGTTAACTATAATTTATATATAACTTAGTCAGGGTATCGACTAGTATTAGAAAAAATAAAATACTCCAAAAATTATTGGGTAGTTATTTTATTATTGCCGACATTCCTACGTAACTTGTAAGTCATTATCAGGGCGTTAAGGAGTTATACAGTCTGAGATAAGACCATAAACCTCCCTCGAAGATTTGTCCATACATCAAATTATCGCCCTGATGATGACTTACAAGTTAAGTCCAAACGATGGCAATAATAAAATAATTACCTAACAATTTTGGAGTATTGTATTTTCTTGTAATACTGCCCGAAACCCTGACTAATTTCTCCAGTTAATACCTCGACAGCAAACCAACTACCAACCAGATAATCGATGTAATTTACTTCCCAAAACTGGATTTATGTTTAATTTCATTAAATATCATTTTAATCTAATACACTTCAGAATCTGCAAATGGAGAGTTAACCTTAAGAGATTATTAGTAGATGCTTTTTGTTGGGGTTCGGTCAAGGTTGATCCAACAAGATTATTTAGCTTAATACACTGTAAGCCATCTTCAGGGCTATCATGAAGGCGAAAGAGGACCTCGTGTCACCTGGATCACAAGTTCATGACCTCATGAACAAAATTTTATGAACTTATACGTAAACTCTATCCATGGTATTAATGATTTTTCAATTTGGTCGTGTCATAGTACTTACTGAACGATTTTTTTTCTTCTTCTTCTTCTTCTTCTTCTGTAAGGAAATTTGTATGAAAGGAACAATTTCCCAATCTATCTTGGATATGAATGACTGGAAATCCGTCACCCTGTCAAAACGTCCATCTTGCCCAGTCTGGGGACCTTAGCAGAATATTGAGGCATTCCCCCTCCACCCCCTTGGCAAGCTTACCATCAATTAGTATCGGTTGTCAATGAAGACATCACTTAGCGTAATGGTGATTCAAGGGCCTGTTCCTCGTTCCCCTCAAGCTTTGTCCTTCGAATAATATAGCCATTTGTCCTCTTTCCGAATTAATTATCAACAAAGAAACTTAGGAAGCCATGAGAAATGGGAACCCTCAAAGGAGCTTATTCGCCCCCCTTGTTTAAAGTAATTACTGGCGGACCATTAAGATCCCTGTCTTAGAAATTTATAGGAAAATAATCATAAAAATCTAGGATGTCGGGCACTCAACTTGCACATAATTAGTGATTAACAGAAAATATTATTAAATATAATCCTAACGTGGGGTGAACATACTAAAATTAAAAGACAAGAACTTCTATACAGACTAATGAATAAAAACTCTTATCTTAGAAAATTGAAAACAAACTGACGCTCTACGACCAATCTGGACATACGGTGTAGAAATGTGGGGTGCCAGCAAGCCATCCAAAATCCAACGAATTCAGCCCTTTCAATTCAAAACCCTGGGAATAATCGCTAATGCTACCATTACCTATCCAATTCCACCATTCACCATGATTTTAATATCTCTTTCGTTCAAGAACTCATCTCTTTCCGCTTCCTTTTCCACAGTAAACTGTCATTCCATCCTAATCCACAAGCACAGACCTTTTCTTTCAGCCCCAACCCCTACAACCCTCCTCATCAACTCAAACAGATGGCCTCGTGACCTCCTGGGAACATAGTCTGTAAATACTTTGAGAGTGGTGTGATTGGTCACCTTCCAGTCAATGTTGGTCATCAGTCAAATAAAACAAATCGTCAGTGCTAAAGACCTTGTAATTATATTATTATACAATGGTTATTATTATTTCTACCACCAATGAATATAGAACTCTCATACCTTATATTCTCCGTCTTCCTTGGTTTCTGAACATCTCCCGTTGGCGAGCGCTTTCGGACACTGTCCATCTTCTGGCCGAATACGTACGTTCACTGTCACGGTCCGTATTCAACGTACGTATTCGGCCAGAAGATGGACAGTGTCCGAAAGCGCTCGCCAACGGGAGATGTTCAGAAACCAAGGAAGACGGAGAATATAAGGTATGAGAGTATTATACAATGATTTCAAAAATAGATGAATTTAGAACATAAAAAATCGGGACTAACACCCAAGCATGTATATTTATTGTAACCACTATTCATTAATCATAACCTATTTTAGTGACAAATTAAAGATACAGATACAAATTGATGGTGTTATATTTCTTTGGTTAGTTCGAAAAAGGGAGTTATAAAGATAACATACAAAGAGAGTGCATAACTACAAGGCTGCTTTTGTAGGCTGGCCAGGTAGTGGGGAAAGGACAGACTCATCCATCCTAGCTCTATTCATGGATATATTCCTTAATAAAAATTCTTCTCAAAAACTGAATAAACATTATTCAATAAAATAAAATGAATTTTACACCAGCAGTAATAATTATCCCGCCCTCATTAATAAATAATAACGGTAAACCTAAGAGTTATTCAATGTTGTTCTCACTCGATTTCACTGACGGAATGCGGAAAGTAGCATATCTATTGCTTTCTGTTCCCTTATTTTGAAAGTTGCGAAAACTAGAGCAGGAAGAGACAAATATTTATTTACACTCACACGGACTACACACATATATATATATACATATAGATAAAAAGAGACACACACTATAAGTCTTCTGGCTTATCAATTAATCCCTGACTAAACAACGTAAACCAACAGATTGTGATTTTTTTCCAAACCTAAGAGGCTATTTTGTAAATTCACGATGAATTTTTATTCTGCAAGAACAATTACATATGTACTCAAACAAGCACATATGTGTGTGTGTGTGTGTGTGTAGAGAGAGATAGAAAGAGAGGGGGGTGAAGAAGAGAGAGGTGGGAGTAAGAGAGGGCAATTGTATAATATATACAATTATATTTATTTTTCAGATCGATTACAATAGCTGGTTTATGATATTGTGGTTGGAGTCCATAGCCAATGGAGGGGAAAGACCGAACTTTCCCGAATGGAATCTCTCTAAACAGACAGTTTCCCGTCGAATAAAAGAAAATTTAATGGGACAACCTTCGAAAAGATGAAAGTGGCTACGAGAGGTCTAATGGAAATCCTAATAAATTGCATTCTTTTTGAAGATACACTTTTTGACAAGTTCGTCTACAAAATACTTCACTTAATGAGTAAGTCGATATTGAGTAAAAAAAATTATTATAGCTTAACAATATTTCACGGCGAAAAAGGTCAGTTTAGATCAATGATTTTAAACAGATACATATTCATAAATACTTCTTCCGGGATTGACAATAAAATAAATTTATTTCTTGCTAAACTTTCGTACATCATGTGATGGCTTCTTCGGGGCTAAAATAGAAGGAGAATAAAAAATAGAAATTCTAAATGTGTATTTTTTTATATGAAAAATGAATTTTTTTTATAAGATTATCTGCCAACCTTTCGGCTTTTCATATTGTAAGCCAAACTGAAGGCTGTAGAAATACAATGTCATGAGAATACAATAATAATTGACAATAATATAATACAGAATTACCCTAATGTAAAGTGTGAAAAACCATAATCTAATGATAATATTTACAGTAAAAAAAAAAAAAAANNAAAAAAAAAAAAAAACTCCATTTGTGCGTTGTAACTTACCCTCACATAAGATTTATTCGATTCCACAGGGTCCTGTCGAATCTTGGCGTAAAAAGGTTTCCAATTTCAAGTTAGCTTTTTAAAAACTTTTTGGTAATCTTATTAAATTAGTTATAAGCAACTTTAAATTTCCAGGGACACTTTTTCCAGCAGTGGAAAAGTTTGATAACAGACTGCGGGCACGGGACTCCCGACCGATAGCTAATTTAAGTGTTAGCCATCTTGAAGCCATTAACTTTTTTCCCTTTAAAAAAAAAAAAAATCCTTCGAACTCACTGCTACAATTTTAAATTTGACAATAAATAATTCTTAATATTTTTCGCACCCAGATTTTTTAATTCACAGAAATTATTCATAACTTCTCTCCTTTCTGTTTTTTCATCAAATTTGACGGGGATATGATTATGCAATTTGATGATATAAACCAAATTTTTTTTTATTATTGCCATAGTTTTGGCCTGAATTTCTATTTAATCTAATTACTCATACATTTAAATTGTTGGTTAAACACACATTTATTATTTATTCATTTATTTATTACTTCACTTTTTTCTTGTTTTTAAATATTTTTGTTTGAATGTTTCTTAGCCCTGAGTAAAGGCTTAAACTTTAGGCCGAATCCTTGGCAATAATAAAAAGTCTTGGCCTACAAATTAGTCTCTATTTTCTCAAATTCCGAGATCAAATTCACCACTCCTCTCTTAGTTGCTTAGTGCAAAATATCGTGTCATGTTAGAACACAGGTATCTCGCATTGTCGAAATACTTTTATTTAAAACTTACGGATTCACTGATAGAGGAGTTGATTAACAGTCCCCTCAGATAATTACAGGTCATATATCTGTGCCGGGCGTAAATAATGTAAGGCAGCAGGTTTACGTAAGACGGGAATTAAATACTGGTAGTTTAGATAAGAGAGTCGAGGCTGTCGTCGAAGAAATGACAATGGTGATTGTGGAATATATGGGGGAGCAATCCTTCAAGATTAACAGCGACATTTTATTTCAGTTATTTATTTAAATTTACAAATATTTATAATGGGTTTTATTTATAAAACAAAACCAAATATAAATATTCTGGCGTTTTTTAAATAAAATCTATATTTAGTGTTTTCAACTGCTTCTTTGTTCACTCACAGGTTTGTAGTGAGAATTTGATATTATGTTGTTAGAGCAATTTTATAAACACTAAGAAAACAAATAAAATTTTAAAAATTAAAAGAGAAAATATTTATTATGTGTAATTATTTAAACAAGTAATTTAATTTGTTTTAACTTCAAATGCTAAGTTGTTGTTTCGTTAATATTCGATAAGAGCATAATAATTAAATAACCGAACAATTATTTTACTTTTTATAGTTATTGAGTAAAATAACAAATTAAAATTAAGAAATAGTGATACAGAAGTTTTGATTTTACCTGTCAATGAAGGAAGTTAATGGATATGAAGGCAAATAAATTGTAACTAAATTAAACACGAAGGTCTATTTAAACCCTAGATAAAATTTATTAACATATAAGATAAGGGTATTAACTTCATTTTTGATTTAAAATTATGTCTAAGGGCATGAAAAGTGAAACAACATGCAAGGTATAGAATACATTACATTTAATGACTCATGAAAGGATAATTAAAGGCTCGAAACGTGGTATAAATTAATTTTTTATTATATATATATAT
>KZ807958.1:272000-282059 GCA_000696205.2 Oncopeltus fasciatus
ATATTATATATATATATATATATATATATGGACACACACACATTTAAATAACATTCAAAATATTACGATACATTTGTATTTAAGCCTTCATCATCATCTCATTAGATTTGATGTTATATTGTCCTTTATTTTTGCTTATAGCTTGCACAAATTAAAAGATGACCAAAAAGTCAGGCCGAAACATTGTTCTACAATAAATAAAAGTTGGACAACGCTAGAGCTGCGTAATCTAAGATTTATTTCCTTATTTCATAAAAGTTGGATATAAATTACACTAACTGAGGAATTTAATTTTACAAGCCAGACTACATTTCCTCTTCCATTGAGCGCAAAGAGTACTGCCCAGGAGCTTTTTTGGATGTTTCCCAAGCATTTGATAGAGTCTGGTACTGTGGTTTACTGTTTACCATACCTCCTAGTAACACTTACCTTATCCTTAAGTCTTAATTATTTAACCGTTTCTTTAGGGTTCGGCAAGGATTAGATTACTCCGATTTCTACCAAGTGAAAGCAGGAGTTCCTCAAGGTAGTGTGCTCTGACCTATCCTATTTATCCTGTACACTGCTGACATCCCTACCCATCCAAGTAACCTCTTAGCTCTATTTGTGGACGAAAAAGCTATCTTATCCTCCCATCCCAATCCTAAAACTGCTACTAAAAACCTACAAGATCACCTCGAAAAAAAATATACACATATGCACATATGATCCTATTTTTACTTAGTAATCAGCTATTATTCAAGGTCCAATGTGCCCCTATCATAGCCTCCATATTAGTTCTCAAGGGACTCATTCTCATGAAATAAAAATAATTATGGACTTTTGTATGCTGAACATACAAATCATTCTACAGTTCCATAACTATGATATATTCACATAGTTATGGAATTCTTATCCAATATTTATATTATTCTAGAATTATATAAATTAGTAATAAATAAATATTGAAATAGAGACAAGCATTTCCGGTGACTTAGCAATACGTTTTGGAGAAAATTGAGGGGAAAAAAAGCCGAGGGTTGGAGAGCAGCAATGGAGTACCGGCAAGGGAGGGGAGATCTCCCCCTGGAAACTAGCCGGAATGACAAAGGGAACAGGATTGGCGAAGGGCACGGGGAAGGAGCCTTCAAAGAAAAGACTCGGGGAAGAAAGGCGGCATTGGGCTGGGCAGCTGGTCTTTTAGGAGCAGCTGGTGCCTTCAGAAGGGGGGTCGTCGGTACAGGTATATCCCCCCACTGTAAAACTCTGACCTGCCAGGGGCAGTGCGTGGAGGAACTCGGCGACCATCCCGGCTGCAGCTTAAGTACGAGTGCATGGTGGAACTCGACCAGAGCACTGTTCAAAAGAGAATTCCCGAGAAATTCAAGCTATTCACTTCTGCCGAGAGAGGGAAAGGAAAAAAAGTCCGTTCTTCACATATCCCACCTACTTGGGTGGGAAAGTGTATACTGCGAGCATATTTCAGATGACCGACAGTAGCCCCCCCCCCTGAATTTGGGGGGAAATACCACTAATTGTCGCTCCGCTAGTATAAGGATTTTTAGAAAAAAGCTGTGTAAAATCAGCACTTATCAACCGTATTTTTATGAAGTCATACGACATCATACCAGGTGGAGAGAGAAATGAGAGTAAAATGAATACAATTATCTTTAAATCTGGCTCTATACTAGTAGAGAAGAGTGGGGGTTGTATCTATCAGGGGAAAAAAGTGTTAGAGATCGTCGGCTGAAATAAATCTCGACAAGTGTGAGGAGAATCTTGAAAACATAACTAAAAAAAATAGTAATGTTAATTAATCAGTCCCACAGGAGCTGCGTAATCTACACAAATAAGACTATATGTGACGAAACAATTTTGTAAAATGTACAGCAACTAAGTATTGGTCTAGACTGAATGGGTAGCGCTCGCCCATCGCAGTTTTATTTATAAATTTCTTTATTAACTTTTTTTTTCTCTAAAATTTTTTACATTTTACACTAAAGTTCAATAAACTATTTCGCTATCTGAAATAACAACGCAGATATAACGATTGTAATATTAGTCTTCCTCTATAACCTCTTTTCCCACATTCAGTCCAGCAAAAATAAGTTCTTTCACGGGTTTACAATGAAAACACCAAATACCGAATTTGATTTCTCAATTTTAAAAATAATATACACGCCCGACACTTACAATTACATTCTCAAATTTTTTTAAAAATATGTTTAAAAAAATTTTTATAGAGCATTATTTAAATTTTTACACATTTTTTTCCGCAATGCAAACAATAAAGAAGATTTTAAATTTTAACATTCTTATTAACCTTCCCCCCTTTTCTGCCAATTTCAGTAATCAAAGAAGTCATACAATGGTTTACAAAAAACAAATTTCATTTATTATTTTAAAAATTATGAATACCAGAGATCGTATACTGACTCGCACACACATGTAACCTTAAGGAAAAACTGAGAAAAACAAAAAATTTAAATAGTTTTTTTTGTGAAAAACACATATAAAGGAGATATTTAACAATGTAACTGAGAAGGTTGAGCATCGGTTCTCCTCTGTGGGTTGTAATGTAAATATATATTTCACTATCTCTCCTTCTTCTGTACTGCAAGCTCGAACTCTTCCACGTGCCCATGTTTAATGGTATATCTGCTTAGTTGGAACTATTCTTGCTTGATACACTTTCGCGTATTCCTTCACAATGGGAACGAGCAGTGCCACAGATTCCTTACACAAAGACGGCGTTATGTACTTGACGTGCACTTGGGAAGAGAATGACTACGACACACTTGGGTACTGATCTCAGACCAAGGTCACTTAAGTCGTCATGAGATACTTCATGTATACATGGGACATTTTACTTTCTTCATTATATTATTTAAAGAAAAATAGTAAATTACTATACTATTTTCAATTCTCAACTCCTATAATTTAAATGTGATCACTATATTTATTCAATTTCAAAATTAAATAAATATTTGCTACTATGGAACAAAATCTAGAATATACATCCCGCTTAAGAGGGTTAAATATTTATTTATTTCACAAAACTATTTGTATTTACTCCTGAATCAGGTGATGATGGTCGCTATCGACTCAACAAGAGCCCAATGTTTTCTCACCTTTGCAGAAACCACTTAAGAGCCCTGGGGGAGAGGGGTAAACACACTACACAAACACATATGGGATTGGGAAGACTTTTATTACTGGAAAGGAGTCTTCCTATGACGGGAAAGGGATCCTATCCCGTGGGCTGGCTAGGCCATCTATTCCTTAATGCTCTTTTTTAAATTAATTTTTGAAAAATTGCTTCCGCAAGGCTGACTGAACTTGCGTAAGAGCGTGCGTTGGCTACACCTTCATCACTGAATTCTAATTATTTTCGATAACCACAACAAAACAAAGAAGACAGTCTACAACTTAACTACAAAAATTCAAAACAAAAACAAGGGTTGGTAATGAAGTTGGATAAGACTATTGGCAGAGAAGAAGGCCACCTCCAGCAATTACTTTATCAATTACTGTTTAAACAAACCAAAATACGCAATTTAGTCTTTAATTTTGAAAATATAGAATGCAAAAAAGAATGGAAACCAACAAAACACAGACATTTGTAAAAAGAAAAAAATTGCCTTCCTCTCTAAGGTAAGGATACACTTTTTGATGAAATAGAGAAAATTTCAGATCCTACTATTACTTGATGTCTTTTAGGGATATTAGCATGATGTATTCCTCAACAAATACTTCACTACCTGGATTTAATTAATCTCCGGGGATCCGTTTGGATTAGTGCTGTGGGCTCAAGTCCGCACTGGGCAAACACCCCCCCCCCCCCCCCAAAATAAATAAAAGCTTGATCAGAACCATGGGTATTTATAATAAGGTGGCAACTTGTAGATACCCCTCCCTTTGAAGACCAAGGCGGTGGAGGGTTAAAATTGTAAAAACCAATATTAAAATTAATAAACAATAAAACAATAGTAATTACCGTTTGTTTATTTAACTAGAACGGATAAAAATAAAGAAATAAGATATTATAGTATCTCAAACTTAATTTAAACACAGATATAAATTTATTTACCACTTTCAAGCCTATCAGTCCCAAATACGAACCTGAAAAAAACAAAATAAAATAAATTAATTATTTGTTAATGTGACATTCCAACAAATAGTAGAACATTAGAATATTCTACAATAAAATAAATATAAACGCTTTTGATATTGAATTTGTCTATAATACCTGAGAAAATAAATAAATTTTTCTATATTCTATTCTCTTTTAAAGCCAGCATAATCGCTTATCAGGGATTTTCCGAGTAAGAATCAGGTTATGTAGTTAATAAATAATAACCTGAGTGAAAATGTATTATTTACTAGTTATTTTGTAATCAGACAGATCAAACCGTCAAATTTCCAACCAAAATATGGAAAAATAGAGTAATTAGTGACAACTAAAGAGGAATTTATTTTCCATCATCGTGCACGGAAAACTTATATTCTGATAAGATATCTACATATATAAATAAATATACACAAAAATAACAGTGATATATTCTCCGTATCGTCTAATAACATAATTATAAAGTTTTAATAAGCATAACTTTAAATAAGATACCCATTAAAAAAATTTAAAATAAATCAATGTTTTGGAAGTCCGACTTGGCTGGAGGGACCCATTTTTAATATTAGAGGATTACCCTATTTGGTAACTTACTGTGAGAATATTATGAATATTTTTTTCTTTTATGTACGTTCAGTATCCAGTTTTCATTCATTTTTTCTTATAGTCGAATAAACACCGTTTTAAATTATTATTTATTTATTTATTAATGTTTTAGATTATGAGATATAGACTTTTTTTTTTCTAATATTTTTGTATGCACTTCTTTTTTTATTATTCAGCTCTGATGAAGGCCTGAAATTTAGGCCGAAATATTGGCTGGAATAAGAACTTTTTTAGTTACCAATTAATCTTTAATTCTTCAGCTCCCGAGACCAAGTTCCTGACAAATCCTCTCCTCACAAAACTCAACGGTCATGTTACCCAAATACATCCAAATTAATTAATAAATCTTTCACAAAAATTTAAGAAAACTACTTTTTTCTTCTTCTATGGTGCATGCAAACTTGGCTATGTCATGGAGAAAAGCTCAGAACATTTTCTTCATTCGTGTTAGGCAGACGGTGCCTTGTCGATTGTCATGCAAGGAATGGAAGTATAGAGAGAAATGGGTATACAAATTAATGCATATTGTTCTCTAGATACGCACCCATTTTGTGCTTTAGCCATCTCCAATGAAAGAATATGATGCATTTAGTGATATAATCTATAGAAAGGATAATAATAATAAAGCTACTAGGAATAAGCAATAAAGACAAACTGTGTAAAATCTAGTGAATTTCTTTCGACAGAGATAAGTAAAAAAAAAAAAAAAAAAAAAAAAAAAATCCTTACACAGAATAAATTCTTCTAGCCTGAATAACTTCAAAAAATACACTAAAATAAGATTTTTTTCAACAAATATTGCACACTAGGCATTCGGAGTAGTCTGCACAGATGAATGCAACAAACAAAAACAAAAACTAGTTGAAGGGGATTTCTTAGTTAGTGGGAACGTCACACAGGAAACACTTTCCCCCGCTCCCACAGAATTTTAAGCAGATCTCGCAAGATGGAGGGGGCAGGGGGGAGAGAACCGGCATTTTCAAAGTAAGCCGGGGTTCCCTCTGAGCGCATCATTTGTCTTCTTGCAAATGAGTGAATTTAAGCGCTATACTTAATTAAATTGATGCTCAAATATGTGAAAATAAATAGTAAGTGTAGGCCAGGGTGTTAAATAATACGTACAAAAATTGTATTGGGGATATCAATATTTACTTATTCCTAGTATGTTATTATTGGCTGAGAACTTTCGGCATTATAAACAACCTAGGGATATATTATTTTTATTATGACTTTTGAAGTGGAGCCTTCCAGCAATTATATCACTAATATCATAATCTATTGTTCAAAAGGGCTACGCTATAAAATTGGATAAGCCTTTGGAAAACAGTTTTTATTTTGATGATTAGATTTTTTTGGGGGGGGAGGGTTCGGTCAAGGTGGATAAAAAAAATACAAATAAAAAAAAAAAGAGTATTTTTTAAATTATCTGCCAACGTTTCGGCTTACATTGTAAGCCATCTTCAGGGCTTTTGAAATACAATGTTATACGAAAAAAAAAATTAAATAATTTACAATATTATTACTTAGAAATGCCGTTAACTAAATGTCATGTGATGTCAAAAGTATGAATTGTAGTAACCCATGTAAAAAAATTTAAAATACAAAAACTAACTTTAAAAAAAAAATTGAATAACCCCCCCCCCCCCCACCACCAATCAAGAAAGCGAAAGGAGGGGACGTCGTATCACCAAGATCCCATTTTCATAACTGAGAGGTAGGGTTTGTATTTATTTTGTTATTATTATTTATTCAGCAAAAGTTTATCATACTGGTCATATGCTCAGGGTCAATTTAAATAAGTGTCATTATAATAAGAAATGCCGGATCGCGTGTCTTAAATTGATCACAACTTAAATAAATTTTAAAACTATTTTCAATCCTGACATTGATGATAGCTCTAGATTCTCAAGTTCACTCACCCGTGGATATTATAATGGCATTCTAAATTTTGATTATACGAATAATGATATCACCAACATAAAAATAAATGAACAAACTCTAAAAAGTAAAATGAAGAATGAATAAATATAAGAAGGTTGAAAATTTTGTACCGCGTTTAAAAGGACATGGTTATGGGTTCATCCGTATTTTGATAATAATAAGTAATATGTGGTTCGAGGTTCGTTGGCCTTCTTATACTGGAGAAATTAGTCAGGGTTTCGGCCAGGATCACAGAAGTAAAATACTCAAAAATTATTTTATTAATGCCGATGTTTCGACTTAACTTGTAAGTCATCATCAGAGTGATACTGATGTCTGGAGAGATCTCCGAGAGTGGTTGATGGTCACATCTCAATCAAGAGCATAAGTTGAGACAAACGTCAGCAATAATTTTGTAGTATTTTATTTTTCTGATCCTGACCGAACCCTGACTAATTTCTCCAGAATAATTGAAATACTTTTAATTCCTACAAATATTTGTTTAGATTAAAAATCTTTCCTGTAAGCCTTCACCAAGTGACAGGTGAAGGGGTGACGAACTCTATTGTCTCGATGAGAAGCAGATGTGACCCCTCCCTCCATAACCCTCAGTAGTTGAAAGGAAGGTTAAAAGAAATATTACAAAATAATATTACATATTCTATTATATAGTTATAATCGAGCATCACATATTCATTTCTTCCAATTAAAATGTGAATTAATTATAAATGTACATTTTTTATTTACCGTTTCTTCTTCGGGGTTGGACCGTGTCAAGTTATTGATAGTTGCCGAGCTTTCGCACATTATGTGATGGCTTCTTCAATGTGTGAAAGCTCGGCAAATAACAACAATTTGACACGGTCCAACCCGGAAGAAGAAACGGTAAATACATCTGACGACCGTCGAAGCCTAAGTGAACATATAAAAATACAGTCATAATTTTCCAAATCGTTAGAAAAAAATTGCTGCTTTTTATCACTCTAATATGTTATTCTACCACGTACTCAAACAGTAATACAGGGGTTTTTAACTCAATAATTTGAGAAGATAACCCATACAATTTTAATAAATGGGAAATAAAGAGATCAGCTTCTTTTTTTTCTCAGTAAACATTTTCTGGGCAACAGTAGATCAACCCCTAATTTCATTATTATTTTACCATACTAATAGTACATTTGCTTAATTTTTAAAAAATGGTACAAATGTTAAATAGTAAATTTAATGATAAATTGTTATTGAATTTGTTATTTTTAACTGATATTCACATTAGGTCTAATTTCTCAATAAGATATTTTAATTTTTTAATTAAAAACATATTCTGTGCAGCTTAACACCATGCCATACTCTTCATGTATCTGAGCTAACAGTGACCTGCGCTTGGTGTTCGCATCTCCTTTTAGTCACAAACGAATAGACGTTCGTGCGATTATAAGAATTGAAATAAACCTGCAAACTATGAGTTACTTGAATCATTGAGGAAGAAAATGAGCAGTTAGTCTCTAAATATAAATGAGATACATGAAGGAATCTAGACTTGGTTTTAGTGAAATTATCTCGAGAAAGTTATCCAGCTCCAGTGTGGTCTCGCTGAAAATGGCTTAAACATACGTGGTTTCCTGTAGGAGAGACTAGTAGTCTTGATGTGAACACTTAAGGTGAGGTAGTGGAGAATAAGGGGTTGTCATAGCTACCAAAGTTTCCGGTAGTTCCCATGAGGGAAGTCACATTCGAATACGACGCAGAATCCCACATATAAAAACACAAAAGCACTTATATTTTAAATATGTAACGTACTCTTTCTGTAACCTTTATTCTATGGAAGAATTATTTAAACCCTAAAATCTTCTCTTTCAATATATACATAAGAGTATGGCACAACGCCAGAATCACATCATTACTTACAGGAATACTGATACAGAAGAATGTCACAGTAACATACTTTTTTCGAACATTTAAAAAATAAATAAATATCTAAGTATACTTTGATAAAAATGGTAATTTACTTCTATGGCCAGAGAATTTACTTGTGACAGTCTCCTATTTTAAAATACACTTTAGTAGAAGAGGAAATTTTTTTCGAAGATATTACTTTCAGATAAAGGGAGAAAAAATTTACCACACTACAACCCTCCACCCCCACACCCGGTAGAACGAGAACTAGCCCTGCGAAATTTACTGCTCCCACCATTGCATTTTATTTATTTTTTTCTTAAAAAGAAACTGTTATTTACTCTTTCACCTATTTAAACAATACAAAGTATATTTACAATGACACATGGAAAATACGCTTATTTTGAGCTGCAGCAGGATTACTGACATCTTATGAGACAGGAATTGCATTGTGGACGTATGCCCTTGTTTAAGAAATGAAACATTACTTCAATGTTTTGTATCAGTATGTTATTTCCTTATAATGAAATATTATATTTTATTTATATCGTTGTAGGAATACATTTATATATTTTTTATATGTAAGAATCTTAAGAATGACTTTTTTCTCTGGACAGTTACTTAGCAAATCAGGCCTAATATTAAAATTGTTTTCAATAAATAATTAAATATATTTCACATTATAAAGAAATGCTATTCATGTTTTAGTTATTATCTTGAATAAATGTTTTTAAAATTCCACCAAATAAACACATCTAAAATAATTCTAAAGAATAACCCTATTAGAATATAATAGTAAATATGAATTACAGTAGTTATACTATTGTAACCATGAAGAGGCTCACAGCAAGATGAGCGAAAACTAGGTAACCATAGCTAAAATGAGACTGTCCAAAAGGAAAGAAGGAATTGTAAATATTGAATCAGACCGTGGAAGTCTTCGAGAACATGTATACAAGGATCAATTGGGGCGACGGCTTACAAGAACATGGTTACTCTCGGAGTTTCCCAAGCCTGGAGATGCAGCTTCCAGTCCTGACCAGGGTATAATTAGATACATGAAGGAATCTAGACTTGGGTTTCATGAAATAATCACAGGAAAGTTATCCAGCTCCTGTGTGAAGGTTTTGCTGAGAACCTGCATGGACATACGTGGTTAGTGGTTATTGCTGTGGATGTTTGTAATTGGGTGGCTATCTGTAGCTACTTCTCACATTACATCGTGGTTGCTTTGAAAAGATTTATGGAAACGCAGTATTAAAATACAATTCGGTAGGAAATAAATGGGTCTTGCGTTATTTGTAGCCGAAACCTTTTATGGATACAAAAGGAGAGTTTGTTGACCGTAGATATTATTCTAAGATGATTTTAGTATGGGGATCCGGTCAAGGTAGATCCAAAAAACACAAATTTAAAAAAAATGTATTTTTTAATAAAGGATTATCTGCCAACGTTTCGGCTTACATTGTAAGCCATCTTCAGGGCTATCATGAAGACGAGAGAGGACGTCCTGTCCCTAAGTTCACATTTCC
>KZ807959.1:0-13830 GCA_000696205.2 Oncopeltus fasciatus
AAAATAAATAAATTTTTCACGGTTTTGAGGAGCAATCTTATTTATCTGGACCATGAGTTATTCAGAAGTAAATTTTAAAGTAATAGAAAACAGAAATTTAAAGTATATAACAAACCTAAAACAGTGAGTTTAACATCTTCCTGATAACAATAAGAATAAAGTAGAGAATAAACTATTGCAAATTCTTAGTGCTCCTCACTTTAAATTTATTTTCCTTTTATTGTACTCTTTTTTTTTTACTGTTCACTATAAAATATTCATATATTCTTTTTAAAATAACACATTATAAAATTTATATTCTACAACTTAATATGCATTACAAAAATAGGCATATTGGGAAATACTTTAAAATTTAATTTTGAGTGTTGAGCGGGTCTCTTATTTCTATAATAGAGAAAGCAAAATTTGATATATAAGCTATTCAATGGAATTCATTAAATTCTTTTTTTCTTTTTTTTTTTTTTATAATTTTGAAGAGGGGATCAAAATTCTAAATCTTCATATCTTTATTGTTATTGAGGTATGAAGATTTTATGAAATTTATTAAGTAAAATTTGATTTTAAATTAATTATGTTGTGTACCATTTTATGCAAAACTTTTCAAGGGAGAAATTTATGAATGAAACTATGATGGGTGGGCGCTTTAACCACTCTTCCACTCCAGCCAGTCTAAAGCAAAGCTTAGTGGTCACACCTTTCACACTCATTCTCTTGGACTTGTATGTTAAATTTCGTCATTTACTATTATCTATGCACATCTTTAGTACAACATGTGAAAACTGTTTAAATTATACCACTCCTGACAGGCTTTTTTTTTATACACTATTGTAAGAAATTATTTACCTTTAGAAAGAGAAAAAACATTTAGACAAAAGAACTTACATGTCAGAAAATTTAGTGCTGGTGACTGACTTCTTAGGGTCTGAATCATCNAATAATTACTATAATATAAATAATATAAATTATATTATAATAAATGAAAAAGGATTGGTTGGGAATAACATGGTCAAGCATAAAGGGTCTTCACACTGCCTAGGCAGTACAGGAGATAGATTATGATGATAATGATAATTGAGAAAAACATTCAAATATGCCAGCCATGTAAGAGCTCAAATTACAGCTAAAAATTAAACTAATTTTTTCATAAAATAATGATTGGAAACAAATAACTATATTTTCTAACAGAAATAATTTTCAAAATTAGTAATATTAATAAATCTATGAAGTATGTTACAAACATTATGTGGCATAAGCAATAACAAAATAAAGACAAGTTAGACTAAATAACTACTCACGTCAGATGATGATGGAGGTAAGTTAGCTTCAATCAACTTTTGGTGCCTTGAGAGTTCATCCATTGCCTTTGACCATGATTGATTTGTTTTTCCAAGATGACGAACTGGAGTATCAATTGGTAGAGTGGAATGCTTATCGACCCAGACACGTTCATGTTGGGGGCCAAAAAAGACGACAAACTTTTGATCATCTTTCTCTTGCAATACCTGAAACAACGTAAAGTTAAAAAATATTGATTACATAAAAAAATGTCAACCATGGTAAAGGTAAAACAAATTTCCTCACAAAATTTCTTACAATTTACTAAAAAGCATGAATACAAAATTTAACTTTTTTTTTATAAACTAACAGTAAGACTTTGATGTCAGTCATTCTTACAGCTTTTGTGTGTACTCCCATAGTCTCTATATTAATTAGTAGTAGTAAGCTGCATTATTTACTATAAAGTATACACTCAAACATTTTATGCAAAGTTATCTATGTTGCTGACTTCAATCGAAAACAATGTAATCATGAGTAATATTGCATGAGAATAGAGAAAATTCATTACCCCCTACACCAGCGGGTTAGAGGTTTACAAGCCTTATCTAGTTGATTGGTATGCCCTTTTATCAAGAAAACCAGCTTATTTACTTGTTCTAATCTGTTAATCAGCTGAAAAATAAGTCAAAACTACTCACTAGCTCTTAGCTGCAGCCCAGTTAATATTTGCTTTGTAACCAGCCTGCCACTATTATCACCACAAAGTATTAATTTAATTAATCTGCTGAATGCCCAAGAGAATCCAATTTAGGAAAATCATTTATCTTATCACCAGACAAAAACTAGGCAACCATAAATCAAATACTGAGGACTTATCAATGTGACCTTCTCAAACCACAGACTATGATACTGTCTCAAAAACAACCTTACCTGCAAAACATCATTGGAGGTTACGTTAATTCCAGCCAATGACTCAAACAAGTATAGAAAAACATAAAATTTCTATAAAGCAAAAAATAAAACTTTATTACACAAAAACCCTATCTTGTTAAGATTCGCCATCTACATCCCTTCTCTCCTGCTGATCAAGGAAGTCAATCATCTTTGGTTTAAAGATGTTCATTGTACACTCCAACATTCCATCAAATACTGCTTCCCCTCTTTTTCAAGGACCTACACCATTACTAAACAACAGTGATATCTTCTCCTTGAAAGATAATAAATTCTCCTTATATACTATAATAAAAGTAGAAGAACCGCTCATATAAGAAGAGATAACTTAGGGTAAAAGACGTCAAGGCTTTGAACACACTCATAAATTCTGTCAAATGAAGCCAGTATGTGTGAAGTGCACTGAATGCCACTTAACCAGGGAATGAGGCAAAACCCAGGACACACCCAGAATTCTCGACTAGCCAACTAGTGGGATTGTTGGCTAGTTGAGGGTGGTTCTACTATAAATAAATGTTAATACAGGTACAGAGATCCAGATTTAGAAGAGGTCAGAACCCAACAGAGATGCCAGCTCAGTATACCTAACTCAAAAAATACCATTGCAATAGGCTATCTATGGCTATACCCCACCAAAGGAGGACTCAACTTGGGTTGGTGGGGAGCCAAGGAGCCCAGATACCAGCTAGTCCTTCCTTCTTTAAAAGACCACGGGCAACCCTACAAATGCAGAACAAATGCCTAGCTTGCCTGGAAATCAAAGCTTGCTGTCATTCTTGCATCAGTTCTTACAATCAATCCAAGCCATAATCTTAACTCCCCCACTTCAGTAATTAATCCTTTCCAGCAATGCTTTTCTAGTCAAATATCTATTTCTTTTATTTCCTTTCAAGACCACTTATTCCTCACCACTATCTTCATCAATCGAAATCAATAATTTTGCCCAATTCATACAAAATATCTATAATTTCCTGCTTACCTCCCAGTCATGATTCCCATTTCCTGAAACAGATATTGACTTCAATGAACCACAAAGAAAAATATATTACTACTTCAGGAAATTTAGCTCTTCCTAAATCTGTGAAACCCATTTATTAACAATACAAATTTTTTTTTTCATAGTATTCTTGAATACAATGTTTTCAGCTAGAAATTTGTAGGATTTGTAGCCTAATAAAGGCAAATATAAGAAAGGCTTACTCCAGTATCCTTGCTGCTAAAACAAATAATTTAAAAAACTGCTCAAAACTGCAGAAGGATAAAACAATGAGAGTTATGAGAAACTTGTCTATAATGACTTGGTATGCACATTCAAGTGCCTATAATATATTTTTCAATCTGATAAGATAAAAAAATAAGCATGCTCTTCATCAATATCTGAGAGCTAATAAATTTAGACCAATCCTTATTTAAATATACTATTAAATTACAAATAAATTACATTTTTCATTATATTTTTAGAAATCATATAAAGTATACACGTAGAAAGAAAAAAAACAATAACTTAAATTAAAATCATACAATCCAAGGTAAAGCCACAGGCAAATGACTCGAATTCCAATCTACGAATTTCAAATAATCACTTAGAAAAGAGATATAGGATCTACTAAATCAGTATTCAATATAATGTTAAAGTGATATCAAATCTAAGGTTAGTAATGCTCCCATCCTCTTATTTTAATCACAATCATTAAGTTGTGTCTTATGAGTAACTTTTGAGTTTTAGTAAGAAAATAAGTTAATTATTTTACCTTGGCAGGCATATAAGGAGAGCCTGCAAAGACAAGTTCATGAGGAGGGCGACAAGGCTTACAAAACCAGAACCTATTTTGCCTAAGGACAAAAGCCTCATAGCAAGAAGGGCAAGTCTGCATTTCCTCTACCTCTGATTGACATTCCCTCAACATCTGTCGAGATGTATCAGCAATACTTGAAAGATCTGAAAAGAAAAAAAATAGTATCAAAGACAGCTACATACAGCTAAACAAGATATATACTCCCTGATAAATGAGTCTATTTAAATTTAAATAACAAAAGTAAATATAGAACACAAAAACATAATTATTTAAAGAAGTGAATTAAATTAGATTAAAATTGGAAAAGTAAAAAAAAAATATAGCACAGCTTAAATAGTAAACATATTAATAGGAGTAAAAACCTGATATGACATTCTTTGATATAACCAAATAATAATTAATGCAATCAATTATTCTACTATAATTTATTTCCTTAAATATTAAAAAATCTATTTTAATATTCATTTTCTCATAATATCCATTACAAAAATTGTAGAAAATTATTTAAAAAATTATGAGAGCAATAAACATTTCTCTTATAGACATAGATGGTAGAAATGCTAAACCTGCAATTACTCATCAAAATACTCTATTACACACCCACTGCGTTATAATAAGTTAGTAAACAAAGTTGTACATAGGAAATAAGTAAAAAATTACAAATACTAAACCCCAACACATTTTTCAATGAAATTCACTCCTTGGTACACCCCTTATGTCATAAGAGGGTCACCAGAAAATTCCCATATAGGACTATTAGCACTATAGCACTATTATGCAAAAAAAAAAAAAAAAAAAAAAAAAAAAAANGGAGATTTGTTAAAAGAAGAATTTATAATAAATAAAATATTAAAGAATAATAAATAAATACAAAACTCTCCGCCACCGAAAAGATGTAAGAAAGTGGGTAGGTACTCCCTGAACAGGAATAGAGATAAGGTAATCCCTGGTAGAGGCGCACGTCTGTCCTGGGCAAAGGCTGAGCTGATACTGTTTACTGGTTTGATTTACTCCTAATTACTAAGTCTCCTTATGCATATTAAAGTTCAGTGTGAAGCAGTCCCACAGGATAAGAGAAGAAATATGGGATGAACCGGAAAGCTTATCACTTTTCCGAGGACTTTCGACCAAAATAGGCTTATATTGATTTGGAGGGCAGGGGAGAACATGGCCTTTGATAAGGTTCCTTCTGTTTTTTTTTATTTAAAAAAATCCATTTTGGTCTTTAAACATTCCAAAAGATCTCAATAGTTGACTATTTAAAACTTTTTTTTAAATAAAGTGTTAGCCTCTCTTTCAACCACTTAAAGTCATGGAGGATGGAGTTATATACAGATTGCCATCCGATTCTTACACATCTATGGTTCAGGATGAGCTTTTATTTCTCGACGGCGGGATTTGAACCTGTAGCGTCAGGATTGCGAACGAATCACATGAGCAACCCCAAAAATTTCTTTAAAATAAGCAGAAAACTATCAGCTACAAGTAATTTGTGCTACACAAATTGACTGTTAAGCTCAACCTTCATAGAAAGTTATACAGGAAAATATGTGTTGTATATGTTCCAGATTTTGATTTACTACATTTGAATGAAATAAAATTTAACTATGAAATAAAAAAAGAGGAAAGATCAAATTTTAGTTGATATACAAATAATAATAAAGTAAAGCATAAAGGGGGGAATATTAAACTGCACAATTACAAAGTTATTTTTAACAATCCCCGACTGGCTTAGCAGTTATCTATCTATTGGTTATTATAATTTAAAAAATAAGCCCATACTTCTAATTTCTCGGGTTTTTTTTTGTTGGTTTTTTTAAAATAATTTTATGCCAATTTTATTAGGCTTATCCTATTTTTTAAAAAAAATTCATGCCTTGAACTACTATTAGAACTTTTTTTTCTTTTTTTTTTTCTAAAACATACTGATACATACATACTCTAGCAACTTTTAGGTCAGGTCGTTGTGCATATACTCAGTAGTAATTTTTCGTGGAAATACATTAAAACATTACAACATTAAATTACCTTTGCTTTCTAGATTCTTCTATTTATATATCTTTCAGTTAGATTAAACCTTACCTTATTGACTTTATTTTTAAAAGTAAATGTACAAAAAAACTAAATTGAAAATAAAGGAATTATGGTAAAAAAAAGTGCAAATAAATAATGTTGAAATATATTTTATTGATTATACTATACATATTAGTATGTTACTTTTATTAACAATTTTCTGATTAACATGGTACTGTCTTAGATGTATTCAGATACATGTCAAAGAAAATATAATTGTACTTAGCCTTTCGTAAAAAATAATTGGCATTTTGGATTAATTAATTTCTTATTCATAAATACTTCTTCTGCACATTTTAGTAAAAAATTTATTTATTTATTTTGACGAGCTTTCACATATCTTTAATTCACTCAAATAACTAAACTTTTTTATCCTAGAAAGTTCCTTAATAAGGAATATATTGAAGAATGTAACCAGGGAAGTTAAACGCCCCCCTCTCTCCTTTTCTCTGGCACTGATGATTTAGTCTCAGAAACATTAAATTCTTAAGCATAGCAAGTATGTAAAAATTATATTTATATAGTAATGACCAATTTGTTTTCGTATACCTTTCTTCATCACTGCCAAAACGTAACTAACGAAATAACTTTTAAGAAGATCTGGAGAAAAAAATACAACAAGAAATAAATATTAATTTAGTAGTGGTTTATTATCCCACATAAATTTTAAACAATTAATGAGAGGGAATAGAATAAAAAATATATCTGTCTCAGCCAGGACTCGAACCTGGATCTCCTTCTTTCCGGGCTGGTATGCTTCCATTATACTATCGGGACGAGCTAGATTAGACTAACTCGTTCCGGTGATGTAATGGAAGCATACCGGCCCTGAAAGCTGGAGATCCAGGTTCGAGTCCTGGCTGGGACAGATAGATTTTTTATTCTATTCCCTCTCATTAATTGTTTAAAACAAGAAATAAATTTAATCAGCGCAGGTGACTATGTAACTTAAAATGCTTGTACAAACTAGCTAGGTTGCGGCGGACTCAATTTATGAGCTAGATCCAGGCGAGTTGAGGACATTTTAAAGTCCTCTGTTCAAGCTTTATTAATATTTTCTAAGTGTCTGGCTCAAAAAGACTCTGTCATTAAATTAATTCATATAAATAATTCCCGTTAGGAATTTTTTTTTTTTTTTTAGGACATACATGGAGGGGTTATTCTAGTAATATTATTTTTTTTAAAAATATTTTATACATTTAATTTTTCTAAGGGAAAACACTGAAGTCGAGTGTTAACTTGTCAAAGTAGGCCAAACTGCTAAGAGTGGCTGAGTGAAGCAACATTCCCTAATGGGCTGGCCGAAAGATGCTCGCGCGACAAATTATTTAACGGGAGCTAATGGCTCAGTAAATACACATACATGAGCTTTTGTTTTGAAAATGTGTATTTGCTTTTCTAATTTAGTGCATGCTAAAGCCATTTTGGAGAATGAGTAGGCTTATTTAGAGAAAGTATTTTCTCTTCCTGTATGTGCGGGTGATACGTTAACTCGAGTTAGAAATTATGTTAACTTCAACAAGAAATATGTTTTTATGTCTTAGCTTGTAAATAAGCGTTTTCATTTCGAAATGAACATTTTGAAGCATACCAATTTAGTAGTAAAACAAAAAAAAAAAAATTAAAATAAAGAGTTTTTTG
This sequence comes from Oncopeltus fasciatus, assembly GCA_000696205.2. Lineage (NCBI taxonomy): Eukaryota > Metazoa > Arthropoda > Insecta > Hemiptera > Lygaeidae > Oncopeltus > Oncopeltus fasciatus. Next base: position 7,740 of record KZ807959.1, read on the forward strand.
ACCGTAGATTAGATTTATATGAGATATTTGGTTGTTGTTTTTTTTTTGTTGGGGTTCGGTCAAGGTATCCCTGTGACACGACGTCCCCTATCGCCTTCATGATAGCCCTGAAGATGGCTTACAATGAAAGCCGAAACCTTGGCAGATATATAAAAAATAAATTTTTTTTTAAATTGTATTTTTTGGATCTACCTTGACCGAAACCCTCCACACAAAAAAAATCTAATATAAAAAAACTTATTAATTTATTCCTTCAATTCACTCTATATCTCTTACTCTTTATCCTCTTCTAACCCTCCTCTGTACCTTTGGGCAAGATCTAAACCAATGATACTTCCAATTTAAACTTGTTGCAAGACCTTTTCCCAAGTTTATTATAGCAATGCACAGCATATGTCAATGTCGCAGCTTAAGCTCCAGGTAACATCATTCCTGATGACGTTACCTGCTGCTTCATTTATTTCAAATGCGAGGCGCAAACATTTTTCAGTTACTGGAGGACAAGTTACGTCATTCACGCAGAAGCCATTTAGACTTTCTAAATTACACAAAAAGATGACGTTACTGACAATTAATGTAATTCGTCAGTCTACAGGTAATAGCTCATCAAGGAGTAATTAATAATAATATATTTGTACAGGGTTATTTCCATCAATGAATAAATAATCAATATACTTATTTGGATTCGGTATCATTGGCTGTCTAACACGTCCTAATGGCGAGCTCTTTAGGCAGTAGTCTGCCATCTTTGGAGGGAACAGTCCACTTTCTTGGGAACTACTCTCATTTCAACAGATTTGTTTTTCTGTAACGTGTCCTTGGGTTTTCCCCGTCCGGTAGGTTCTTCAGGTACTAAGGATTAGGACCTCCTGGTTCCTTCTCCCATTTAGTTCTGTGAGCTCTTCTTATGGATCCTGTGACTGTATATATGTATGTTTGTATTGTATTCTATTGATAATGTGTGTTTCATATGGGTCATTACGTCCTAGGCCGTAATTGTTGGATTTTCAGTGAGTCCATTGCTCGTTTTCATCTGTTACTCCGTTTCAGTGAGAGTAGTGGTCTGAATAAGTTTAGTGTCGGAGTGTGTGATGAGTTCGTTTATTACTGTATTGTCAGATATATATTGAAGCGCCACACCACCACAGGCCAACTTTACCAAATTTTCTTTTCTACTGGCCGAGAAGAGCTGCTCCCTCAAAGTTGAGTCAGGCTCCCTAAACCGCCCCTTCACAAATGTCTTCCACAGATGAACTAATGATACCGTGAGGTCTAAGCACCTGGTACCCTCTAAGCTCGGAGATAATATTATGCAGGGTTCTGCAAGTTTTCTAGAAGTTACCTATATCTGTTCTAACCTTATTTCTGAAATGCTGGTAATGTGAGAAACCCTCAACATTCAAGTTCAGTGACTTGAGTAATTAAATTTTGTCAATCTTCTATAGGGAAGGCCTGAATATTTGCCAAGTAAGAGGCTCATGCTTGTTGAATAATTTCATTTTTTTGTTGAAGTTCTCCTTCATAAAATTCACAATACTAAAACTAATAAATAATATTGGTCCAGTTTACGCTTTCCACTTCTAGAATCCCCAATCTTTTCAGGTTTCTAAAGAGCCCCTGAACATAATTGGAGAGGATTACACCTCGCATATAGGACATAAACACTAGATCCTGTGTACAAATCCCTGAAACCTCAATTAGAACATGTCTGCTTACCTGGATTACAACTGAGAGTGCAATATGGTAAATCCATTTTTCAGCATCACCGAAGAAATTTATTTGAGGTTAATTTAATTCAGCGGAAGCAGCCAAAGACCGAGAGAAATCAGTATTGCTCCAAGCTAGGAAGAGTGGAAGAGGAAGGCAATATTGCGATATTAAATGGTGTAAATTTTAGTGTAGATACATCTATCAAACTAAATTTGGTATTTCTATTTGTTTTACAAACTGTAAAATTTTCTCGTTTATTTTACGGAAAAAAATTTACTAAAATTTCTCCAAAAATCCTCCTACTAAAAAAAACAAAAAAAAAACTAAGAACAAGAGCATTTATTATTAATGAAAATGATGAGGAATATGACCCATTCATTTGAGAAATGACAACCAATGAAAAATGTCTTTTGTACAATGAGAAGCTACCGAATGTGGTTGCACTTTGCATGCCGTTAGGCGAACTTGCGGGGGAAAAAAATATGTTGTAGGACTGTTACCTCTGGATATAACGAAACTCCCACTAAAGAAACAAGAAAAAATTGCGGTGAGAACACGCTTGGTGGTCTTTAAAAATATCACTCGTGTGTAGCAGTCTCCTCCGTATGCACGTTTATCTATATATATTTTTTACGGGTCCCTCTCGCCTCCCACCGTTCTACTCCAGGTTTTTTCTCTACGGCTCGGCGTCCCTGCGCCCGACTTGGCGCGGTTTTTTTCTGCTTACCTCAAGATAGAGGCTACTTTTAGCGGACACGGGATCGCACCCGCTGCAGTCCAACCACCTTCCTCGTCCATTCCCATTTAGCCCCTTAATGAAATTGTATAAGTGTGATCACGGCATACAGTTTTATTATTGATCTTACCTAGGCTGCTTGTTCTTCGAATGTCCTCTGTTTTACTTGCTATACAAAAAATCTAATCAAATTTCTCAGTTTTAAAGAAAATAAATATTTGTATTTAAACTTTCTATGCCGTGTAATCCTCCGGACTTACAGAATATATATTATATCATTAAACAAATCTGTGTTTAATTTTTGTGCACTAAAATAAATATTATACACTCTGCAGCGTTTAAGACTTTTTGTACTAGTCCTTCACATTTCAGGTGATCCCCACTGTTGATCGCTCGATTTAGCTGTGTAACGAACTTTTTTTTAATTACTTTTAAAAGCAACATGACAAATTTAATTATGCGAATAACTAATAACTTATACAGCTCAGGATAGTAAGTTTCAAAATTTACGGTTCAGAAAATCTCCAACTTTCATTTTGCGGTGTAACTCCTGAAATATGAATTTGAACAATTAGGAAACCTTTGTAGAGTTTCATTAATCTCAATCACACCCATTACATAGAAAACAATCCTCCGTTCCAGTGGGTATAAATAATAATAAAGTTATTATTCTTTTGTTTTACATTTAACAGCTATATACTTCATTACATTAAGAAAAACTGAAAACTGTGGCCTGTCGAGTGTCACACACACACACACACACACACACACACACACACACACACACACACATATATACATACACATTTTTACACACACACACACACACACACACACACACACACACACACACACACACACACACACACACACACACACACACACACACACACACACACACACACACACACACACACACACACACACACACACACACACACACACACACACACACACACACACACACACACACACACACACACACACACACACACACACACACACACACACACACACACACACACACACACACACACACACACACACACACACACACACACACACACACACACACACACACACACACACACACACACACACACACACACACACACACACACACACACACACACACACACACACACACACACACACACACACACACACACACACACACACACACACACACACACACACACACACACACACACACACACACACACACACACACACACACACACACACACACACACACACACACACACACACACACACACACACACACACACACACACACACACACACACACACACACACACACACACACACACACACACACACACACACACACACACACACACACACACACACACACACACACACACACACACACACACACACACACACACACACACACACACACACACACACACACACACACACACACACACACACACACACACACACACACACACACACACACACACACACACACACACACACACACACACACACACACACACACACACACACACACACACACACACACACACACACACACACACACACACACACACACACACACACACACACACACACACACACACACACACACACACACACACACACACACACACACACACACACACACACACACACACACACACACACACACACACACACACACACACACACACACACACACACACACACACACACACACACACACACACANAGGGTAGGAAAGCAAGCCTAAGCGTGGGTAGCATCAGATGTGAGAGACAACCGGAGCGGGGCTGCTCTCAGGGATCCAGGAACGGACCTGGATACTGGATAATCATGTACGACTCCATTCACAGGCTTCCATATCCAGTTGAGGTTGAGGACATCGCCTTCGCCGACGACTACCTGCTGATGATAGCGGCTAAGACTCATCTGGATGCTGAAATAATAGCTAACGAATCACTCAGACTAATTCATGATTGGTCGAAGAAAAACAAGATCACCTTCAGCCCTGGCAAGTCGCAGGCTCTCTTATTTAAACAAAAAGGCGAGATAGAACACATTAATTTATTTTACAATGGATACGAGATACCTGTTGGAAGAGAACTGAAATACCTCGGGGTCATCTTCGATTACCGATGTTCTTTTAATCCTCATGTAGAGTATGTGTGTTCAAGGACCCTTCAGGTTATCAACCGACTTTCAAGAGTTGCAAATGTACATTGGGGTATGGGCAGCGAAGCAATTAAGACGATCTACGAAGGAGCGCTAGTTCCTATGCTGACGTATGCTGTACCGATTTGGTCAAAAAGCCTGGATAAGATTTACAACCAAAGGAAACTAAAGAGGGTCCAGCGCTTGATTGCAATGCGGATCATCAAAGGGTTCAGAACGATTTCGTATGAGGCGGCAGTACTCCTGGCTGGCATAGAACCCATTATCCTAAAGATTCGGGAGATGGTGGCTTTTCGGCTGAGGTTTGTGGAACCAGAATTCGAAAGAATGACCCCAGCGAATACTTGGCAACACCCAGCAATTATCCCCAAGGTTCTTCTCGCTGCCGAAGGAGAGTTAAACGAGTACCAAGTATATACTGACGGAAGTAAATCCAGTGAAGGAGTCGGCGCTGCTTTCGTGGTTTACAAGAATGGTGCATCTCTTGCAGAGGAGAAATTCCGGTTGAGCAAGGAATGTTCAAATAATCAGGCAGAATTGTTGGGTATCATGAAGGCTATTACCTGGGTCAGCAGGTATCTTCGGTCGGGTTCAAAGGTCAAGATCTGCACTGACAGTGAGGTTTCCCTTTTTATCATACAGAACAGGAATGCACATTACCCTCTGGCGGAAGAGATCAGACAACTGCTGCACTCCACGAATGCGGTCATCAGCTTCGAGTGGGTCAAAGGACATGCTGGATTTGAAGGGAACGAGAGGGCGGATGTATTGGCCAAGGAAGCAGCAGCCGAGGAGGACTTGCCGAGTGCTTATGCACCTGCTCCGAAATCCAACTTGAAAAGGACACTGCGGAGCAAAGTGCAAGTCGAGTGGGAACGGCTGTGGTCGGGGTGCACCAAAGGCAGCGCTACCAAGGAGTTCTTCCCGAAGGTGCAGGATCGACTGCAGGCCGGCCATCTCAAGTTGGATTACAAGATCACCCAGGTCATCAGCGGACATGGAAGATGCGGAAGCTACTTCTACAGATTTAAGATCTCCACAGACTCAAGCTGCGACTGCGACGGCGTCACTCCGCAGACATGGGATCATCTCATCGCAGATTGCCCTAAGTATGACGCGCCACGATCCGAGCTCATCAGGTCAATGGTCACAAAAAACTATGTTTGGCCACCAGTGAAAAAGGATCTAGTGAGTAGTGATGTGTTCGCGAGTTTTAAAAAATTCGTTAATGTTGTGATTCAGTGAATCATTTGTCGTAGATTAGCTATATAATAAACATTATTAATGAAACATTACATATAGAGGGTATGTAGTACATATGTGGAGCATACCCTCAAGACAAGTAGTATTGCTTTATTATTTATTATCTTTATATTCTAATTTGTATATTCTTTCTTTAAATAAATATCTTAAAAAAAAAAAAAAAAAAAAAAAAAAAAAAAAAAAAAAAAAAAAAAAAAAAAAAAA
>KZ807959.1:15207-42081 GCA_000696205.2 Oncopeltus fasciatus
TTTTTTTTTTTTTTTTTTTTTTTTTTTTTTTTTTTTTTTTTTTTTTTTTTTTTTTTTTTTTTTTTTTTTTTTAGTGTTATAATAATAAGTTTAATATTAACGTCAGAAAATTACACTTTGGATGTTGGACATGTTGGATCTCCAATATCAAAGAAGATAATAAATATATTTTCCGTTAGAGTGCCGGCTAATTTTACAGGAATTCCTTAAAGATAATATTTTTTGGTTGAAAATATTAATTTTATTGTGGTATTTAATCCCACGTAAATTTCTATCAATTAATGCTAGGGAATAGAATGGAAAATCTAACTGTTCCAGCCAGTGCTCGAAACTGGATCTCCTGCTTGCCCGGAAAGATCCAGGTTCGAGCCCTCCTTCTGTAAAATTAGCCGGCACTCTAACCACACACACAAAAAATCAAACTTGATTCAGACTCTAACCCTTCTTGGGCTTATGAGGGCTGAATGCCTGTGAAGCAATACTGGAAGTCGGAAGGAAGGTATAATTTTCTGTGTAAGTCGCTGACATTGCATGAAGTAATTCCTAGGTTCCCATTGCTCTTTTGATGTCCAGCATTAGCTTTAATGATACATTCTATTAAACAGTGTGCAATAATGTTTAGTGATACTTTTAAGTAAGGTTTTACAAGTAAGGCTATAACAAACATATATATACATATAAAATTTGAATAGCCCTTTTTCCTTAAGGGAAATATGTAAAACAAGTAGCCTTCATCTGTTCACAATTTAAGTACATTGTGTTAGTTTTATATGATAATGTATTGATGTTTATATGTTATATGTATCGGTATGATGTGCTTAATTTTTGCATTAAAAAAAATTTACGTATTATTAATGTGTGACAGATAAATTACATTTTCCATGACGTATAAAAATTCCAATACATAGCTGGATTTGTGCTAATATGTATTCTCTTATTGACTTGCCGCCCCTAAATTCGAGCGGGGTGGTAGTGGCGAGAGCCTATCACAGCCCCATCCTGGCGCGAGATTCCCACTTCCTCCTCTTTGTTTGGGGACTGTCTCTGCCGGAGGATTCCTACTTTGCGGGCAATTAAACCCCATAGCGTGATGTATTCTCCACTTATCAACAGACCGCAGTCACCAATTGCTCCATCTCTAATCGTATACTTATTACGAGATATTCAGCCGGAAGGGAATGAATCTCATAGAAGATTTTCCTGAAGGAAATCAAGCTATTTACAGCTGCCAAAAATGTGACGTTTTAAAAAACTCTTCAATTCATCATCGAGCAAACACAGCTGATTTATATATGAAATATTGTCTTTTCAAATTTATATGTATAAGTATTATACATATTTGTATTATATNGTATACGCTAGGTCTTTGAATCGTGAGTGAAATAACAAGTCATAAACATTCAAATTTCTCGTAAAAATACTGTCTTGAACATCCTGTTTTCCTTGAGGGACACCTGCTAAAAGAGAGTAAATAGGATTTAAAGATACTGGAGGAGCTATCCGTAACTCAAGCCTTTGATGGCGCATTTGAGAGTTCTGTATTTTATTATGTTGATATTAAAATCCAAAGAAGAAAATATAAATTGTTGGATTAAACAACATCTTTGACAGGGTAGGGAAATGGTACACTACACTGGAATAAGGAAAAGTGCAAATTTTATGTAAATATAGTTAGCTGTGGAAGGTAATCACCGGAGAACAGAGAATATATAGTTATATAATGATTTATTTATGTAAAATGAGCAGGGAATGTAATTGAACTAAAAATGTAACCAAAGAACATTTTATGATCTTTGAAATTTTTCTTAAATCAAATGGACAAAGTTTCTTAAACATGTTTTTATTAAGATAAAAATAAATTTAAAAAAAGCTAAGAGGAATTCTAAATGTGAAAGGGCTTATGGATAAACGAATGAATAAGTAAAAAAGTCTATCACGCGGAAGCTGTGCAATTTAAGCATTTTTTTTTTTTTTTGTATTTTTGATTTAAGAAAGACATAAATCGGCAAATTACTAAAATTATATTTTAGCTCTATTGTGTAAAATTCATTCTTTTTTTTTTGTAATAATATTGAATACAATGGTATTAATTATAATATAATAAATTTAATCTTTTTAAGAAAACATCTCATTGTACTTCAGTTAATAAAATGTTAATCTATTGGCAAAATAATGCTTTAACACATTGATATTACGGTAAAATCTTTTTTAATTTCTATATTTAAAAACGAGTGGGTGTTATCCAAGATATATACATAAGTACCTTCTATAATATACAGTTTAAATATGGTTTAAATACCACCTCCCTTCAATTAATTTCAGCAATTAACGAACCTATCTCAAAAAGAAAATTAAATACAGAACTTCAGTTTCTATATACTGAAAATTGTTCCATATTTTCCGTCTGACATAGTTTGAATCTGAAAATTTTTCCAAAGTACCGTCACGGCTCGGATATGAATAGCTTCATTTCCTTACGGGAGATCTGCTAAAAATAATCCAGACAGCTTCTCTTCGATCAATCTTCTCCAGAGAAAATAGAACAACACTCCTGGATAACGTCTTATCTTGGAGGAGAGTTCATAAACACGAAATCTGGTCTATTCTGAGTAGCCACTACTTGGTTATAAATAATGCTTTCTCTAGATGGCACATAACAGAGTAAAGTTTAATAATCATTAACACGCACACACACACACATACTAGCGGACCCGGCAAACTTCGTTTTGCCAACTTTTTTTCTTTTAGGACGTTGCTGGCCCTAAGCAAACATTAGTGAGGTATTATCACACGATTTAAATAGAGCTTTTAACGAAATTTACGGCCTTCAAATAAAAATTCATGGAATACCATTATCATAAAGTTTTTTTTACAGAATAATTTACATATGGTGTAGATATGGGCTCAATAAATAAAAAAACATATGTATTTGAGGCAAATTGGAAATGAAAATTTGATTTTGCCACGCCCCTCCGCCTACAGACCGAAAATCAAAATCAGACTTAGTGTCAATCGCCTGAATATTCTGAGGATTCTCTGAAAATTTCATCAAAATCGGCCCAGCCGTTTTAAAGTTCATACGTTACATGCATACACACATCCTATTTTATATATATATATATTTTTGTGTGTTCACTACACTTTTTTACCCACCTGTTCTTATTATATATATATATTCACCTATGCCAGAATAAATCTTATTGGTTATCGACAAAATTTTGACCACCATAAAATCAGCGGTGAGCTAATATTCATTATATTTAATGCTTTTGTTAAAGAAAAGTTTATTAAATATCTAGTATTATATAAAAGACAGCGAATGCCAATTGAAATATATTAATGAAAAGCCAAAAGAAATTAAGTTTCAAGATGTCTACAGTAAAACTTAAGAAATGAGAATGCTTGTCTGAGCAAGAATCCTATTGAAGTGCGTTCTAAGGATCTGTGTTTTATTATATTTTGTCCCAGGGAATTGTGATTCCTTCTGAGAGCCTGATAAAGTTAGATTTATAAATGAGTGCCGCCATTTTCTTCAATAATGAAAGAGAAAGACAAGTTCTTCCTGGTGTACTTTGCCCCGCCACAAGTGCTCACTAGATAGCCTTCTTTCTTCTTTGAAGATGCTCGAAGGTCTCTATTATTTATCTCGGAAGGCCATCCCCTCCCCCAAGATTGTCTGTGCTTTCTTCTTTTTCCCTTCAGTTTTTTTTCTTCCAAGGGGTTTTACGACTCCTCTCCCCCGCTCTTTCTTCGGGGAGAGAAAGACTTCTCTTTCTGTAGCTGTAGCTCCTGACAAACTAAGACAAAATGAAAGCTATATTTCTGCAGGACTCCTCTTGAAGATATGTTTGTTTGGCCAATTTCAGGAGACTCTGTATTTTTGGAATGAGGCCTTCTAAGGATCCTCGGTTGTCCATCTATCTCGCTGGGCTCTTTCTCTGAGGTAGGTAAGTGTTGCTTCATCTTGATTTTCAGTCTCTTTGTGATTTTGTAAACGTTTTCGTTTTTTTTTTAGTACTTATCATCTACCCATTTCTACTGCCTTCAACTCTTTCTTTAACACATAGAATAGCTCTTTTAATTATAGATGTACAGGTATAGAATACTGTGATGTAATTGAATAAATGATGAGAAAGGCGATGGTCGGTAGATCAGCTAAAAACGGATTAGTAGAAGAATATAAAGTCGTATTATGTATTAAAAGTAGAAATATATATTTAGTCTTGTCTCATGAATATATTTAAAGAGAGAAAAAGAGGGAGAGATTAGATTATTCTTTATGGTCATAGGATGTACATCCTTTCTTCCTGACAATTTCAGGCTACTTATAATTTACACTTTGTAATCCTAATCCATTTTCAAACAAAAAAAAAATTTCAAAGTAATAGAATCAAATACAGAATATATATAAAAATATAAATAAATGAACAGTAAATGCCAGGACACGAACCTGGATCTCCTGCTATCCGGGCCGGTGCATTTTCCATTTATGCTACTGAGGCAAGTCTGATAAGTTATTAAATTTGCCGCTTAAGATCCAAGTTCGTGTCCTGGCTGTGACAGATCTTTTATTCTGTTCTCTTGCACTAAAATTTGTTAAAATTTACGTGGGATTATATACCACAAAAGAAATAATATTTATAAAATTTAGGAATTTTTGTCCGCACACAATGAAAAGGAAAAAAAAATTGCAATATACAAAAATAAGTGTTTTAGAGTTATAAATGTTATATTATATATACATTATTAGTTGCAGTATTTTATCCCACGTAAATTTTAAGCAATAAATGCGAGGGAATAGAAGGCTGGGACAGATATATTTTTTTTTCTATTCCCTCGCATTAATTGTTCAAAAATAAATGGTGTTTGGAAGTGTTGTCTATTAGCAAGTCACTAATGCTTCTATGAGAAATAAGAAAGAAATAAGGTAATTTATACATTTGTGTGTGTGTGTGTGTCTTTTCAAAACTCCGTATTTAAGCTGTTTCTTGCTTGAGGTCGCTAGTGGCTGAAATGGTGCAAGAGGGAGGGACAGTCCAAGTAAAGAAAATTCAGGAATCGTTAATAACTTTCTTATTATTAGTGTTATGGTAAAAGTTTGAATTACCCTAATAGGTGGAATAATAAATTTTATAACTTAAGATACGAAGTTTTAAAAAACCCGCTCGTTAAAGAAGATATTTAAGAATGTAACTAGAAAGTTCGAACATTTCCCCCAGTCTTACCCCTGGAATTTTTAGGCCACAGTTAACTCTCTTAACTTTTACCTTCATTACCCTAGATAGTTCTAGTGTAAGTGTTAAATTGCAGTGGCTTTATTAATACATAAACTATATAAAAAAGCTACTAAATACAGGAAGTTATTATTTTCCTAGTTTGATTAATGTGAAAGATCACCTCACTTTCATTTTATTTTAATATTTTACAACAGAGGAAACATACTTAATATATGTCAATTTATTTATTGATTACAATTTTACTTTGCATTTCTTGAAATATTTTTTATAATTAAATTTGAAATGTTATAAGTTACTCTTACTTAGAAGGGAACCCAAGAGATTTGTAAATATTAATTTTTTAAATTTATTGTTCTCTCCAATGTTAGTTTGAAACAGAAATATTTATTTTAANTTACTAAGAGACTCTTATCAAGGCAAAATATAACCGAAACATATGTATAGGTTATATTTTACATACATATACTAAATATATTTATGTAAACACATTACAATTTATCAAATTTTATAAAACTAGAAGAATAGTTTTCCATGCAATTTTCATGGTCTTAGGTGATTGAGAATATTTTTTGGTATGAATTATCTATAATACCTCCATAAATTTAGCTTAGGATTATCTTATTAGTCTTTAATTTTATCAGAATTTCCCTCGAGAAAGCAAGCTAAAATCACATTGTTACTTTTTTTTTTTTAAATAAATCTTTATTTATTACATTCTGTAATATAACATCTTGTAATTTGATGACTTAAAATAAATGTACATGTATATAAATAAAATAAAAGAAAGAAAAAATATAATGAAATAAAAATAAAATTAAAAATAAATAAATAAATGGTCATCACTGTGTAGGGAGAAGGGGCCCATCGACCCCACTCCCAATAAGTTTAGGCACTAAGGCCCAGGAGGTCGCGAGGCCATCTCCGTTTTAGTCGCCGGGGAGGATTGTGAGGATTGGAGTCCGACGACCGGGATTGGGCATAAGGATTGGGATGAAATTGGAGTTTACCATGGGAGAGCTTGAAGCGGGTGGAGATGAGATCTTAGACGAATGGAATACTAAAGTCGTGATGAAAGGTAGAGTTGGATACATAATATGGAGCGTTAGCAATTATTCTAAGAATTTTGGACTGAAAGGATTGTATTCGTTGGATATTGGAAGGCTTAGTGTCACCCCATAGTTCTGCACCGTAGGTCCAGATTGGTCGTATTATTGTCTTGTAGATGGTCAGTTTTTTTTCTAATATGAGCTGTGAGCGCCTATTTATAAGAGTCCGTGGCGTCTTTTACTTCCTTAATATAGGAAAAATATATTTAATTACATTTTTTGGTGCAACGATAATAAAAAAAAAATAAAAAAAAAAATAAAAAAAAAAAACTATTTTAGGTATCTTTATTACATTCTCATTATTTTTATTCCTATATTTTATACTCCTATATTATATATAAATTGTAAAACGCTTTTTTTTTCCCTTGTGTTTCATTACTGTCCTGACAAAGATCTACATTTTATCACAAACATCATCATTCAACAATAAAATAACGCCCAAGATTATAATTTAATTTAAATTTCTTCACCTTGGCTATAACCCCAACTTGATATTACTATCTAAATCTTTATTTAAATTTTTCAATTCTTCAATTAAGACTAATTATAACAGAGATACCACGATTTTAAATTTTAGCAGATACTGTTTGTACATTAAGTTGTACATCCATTACATTCGATAACAGACAGTTACATGATAATGATATGTGTTCTCAACACAAATTCACAGATCCTACTATAGGAGAAGCTATAAATATAGTCCATTCAAAATTTTCTAACAAACAAACACATATATAAATATAAAGATATTCTAGTATCGACAATTTTGAAAATAAACAGATTTTATCAATTCGTTGAAAGAATTGGTCTGAAGTTAAAACCAGATGAGCGTACCGCTCTGTACCAGACGGAAATAAAAAAATTATTATCTTAATATTTTCTATTATTTGACTTCATTTGAGTTATAAGGATACTCGTAGAATACAATAAGTGTAAATTCCAGTTCCCTAACGTTGTATGTTCAATAACTTCTTTACCAAAAAAAAAAAAAAAAAAAAACCTAATACACACACACACACGCGCATACTATATATATACACGCACTGACGGACTTTAGTCTTTCTTTAAAGCTGATTTCTACCAATTATGAATTTTTAATCCGCTTGCATACAAATAGAAATCCAAAAATTGAAATAAATGGTTTTACTTTTTGAAATTCTTTACAATATGCCATTTTACATTTGTCTAAGTTCTTCTAAATGGATAAATTGATGCACAACATCGCAAGTCAATTAAAAATTAATTTTTAAAAACTAATTTAAAAAAAATTAATTTTCTCTATAAACATTTTAAATAACAGCCTTAAAACTAAGATATTCTAGGCAGAAAAAATATTACAAAAAAAAAGGATCATTAACATTTTCGATAAAGAGTGATACTAATAAATTATTTCAGTCTTAATATTTATTTACAGAATGAATCATTTTAACAATTTTTTAGCGCAACGGAACAAAATAAAAAACTAACTGTCCCAGCCAGGACAGTTAAATTTTTTATTCTGTTCCTTGCACTTAAAATTGTTAAACTTTACGTGGAATTAAAAACCACAAAAAAATAATATTTATGAATCATCGATCTGTATAATTTTATGAATTTTACTCTATTTTTGTTTATTTATTATTTTTTTTAAATTATATTAGTTAAAGGTAATGATATATAAGGATAGCTTTGAGTATTTGACCTGGCAGGTTAGAGGGTGGTTCATATAGAATAACCCCCTGGCAGCTTAGAATAAATAAAACTATCACTCGCACCCTCTCCACCCCAGATTTGCTGCCCCCACCCTTCCCCCTCCCTTTTATGAGATAATATAAAGTTCTTTCAGACTGTCCTCGTCATATCCCCATCATCACATCATCCCTTGCCCTTCTCCGCTGAACTTCACCTCTCTCACCTATCTCTCTCTTTTCTAATCCGACAATTTCACCCTTACTCCCCCTTATCCAGTCCTGTTAATTAATTTTTCTTCTTACAGGATTTTCCTTTATCACTAATTATATTTTTGCCACGAAACTGCGGATTTTTTACAAATATTCAGTTTTAATTATTTTCTCTTTTGAATTTAGCCTTGTGTATACAACTAAATTCATGGGAGAAGAATGTTTTTTAATTCTTACGTGAAATATAATGAATATCGTTGTACGGAAGTTATTCTTGAGATATTCTTTACAGTGTAGGATAGACATAAAACAAAATTCTACATAGTTGTTTCATTCTATAGCAACGCTAGTTTCACATCTTCTAAGTTTTATGAATCACAAAATAATTTAAAACCTTATAATTATAAGTAACGCAATTTTCTTTAAATAATTTATAAAATAATAGAAACTATAAAAGTAAATAGTATATGACCTTATCAAATTTTTTCTACAATGAAAGTGTTGGAAATGACTGATGCAACAGTTTAGATGATAAAATTAAATAAATTATAATTATAAATTATTGATTATCAGATCATGTAGAGGTTTAGGGGACACATGAAAAGTTATAAATTAATAAATAAAAACTGTATTAAATAGGTTTCTATTGCTAAATCTCCTATAAATACTTCGATAGGCTTAGCCTGGCTTATCTGTTGCTGTTCTATTATTAGGTTATTAATTTTGCAATCTTGCGAAACTGCTGACCAATACTACAAATAAATTATCAAAAATACATAAATAACTTATTTTAATTTTTAAAATTTCATTAATTTAATTACATTTTTTAATTTGATTATAATGATGAACTAGAAACAAAAAAATTACAATTGCCAGAAGAGAAGAGACCAATGACACCAATCTCATTATAACTTCAATTTAGGAGTAATAAAATTAGTTTAATTTAGGTTGTCTCAATCGGAAAGATTTTTTTTTTGTACGATTATAATAACTTACTAGCAGTTTTGTTAATAAATCAATATATTCACGTTTGAAAATAACGCGAATTATTCAAATCATTTATTTCAACAAATCTTACTTATTAAAAGTTTTGTTGAAATAATCTTACTTATTAAAAGTTTATATGTATATATATGTGTGTGTGTGTGTGTGTAAGTACGGAATCTGAAGTCCGAAATGTCTGAAATAATTAAACGAAATTGTGTATTTAAGCTTCTTTTGCAAACTCATTGTTGTGTTTCTTCACAGCTAAAATCAGGAGGAGTTTTAGAGAGAAGCCTAAATTTAAAATCTTTATATTTCACTCATTATTATTGTTGTAAAAAATATGAACAAAATAGTTTTTAAATTTAATTTTATAAAATTTATATTGTTATTCACGTTGGCCTTCACGGTCTACAGAAATATTAATAAATACTTATTACGGGTTCTACCATATCGAAAAGTTAATTTTTCCTGAGCTTTCGTACATCATTTGACGGTTTCTTCAGAGCTCAATAGAGAATGTGATTTTTCTTCGTTCAGCCCTAAGGGATCTCATTAAAGGTCAATCGAGGTAAAAGAATTTATGTTGTAAAATTTGTCATAAAACATAGCAAGACTAAGGCATTTCATACATGTCAATTTTAATTCATTTTTGGTTGTAGTCGGATTGTAGGGAGGCAGGTTTAGAGGGGAAAATATATAATTGTTATAAATTCATTGTTGTTTAACTAACGAATAAATACTAGAAAACACGATATGTGTAAAGTGTTATTTTGTAAAGTTCATGTTATTTTTACGTGAAACGCTTGTTGATAAAGAAATGTATGAATGTAAGTGTTTCTCTCAGTCTACCTTCCTAGCCAGTCTCTTGCAATGTATTTTGGTAATATATTTATGCTCATTGAAATCTCAAGTTTGTAAATTAAAATCCCCCATTTACTCTTCTTTATATCATTCTACATGAAGCATGGAAATAGTTTAGTAGCTCTTTATTTATTTATTAAAAAAAAAAAGAAAATAACGACTAAACGATATTACCCGTTATTGTTGGCCAAATAGTTCCGTAAGGTGACCTGAATGATTCCCTTGTTAAGGTGAGAGTCCAGAGCTAATGGTACTGTTGAAAGATGCAGTAGGTTTGATAGGCCTCCATTGCCGGAATCTCGACTCAATCGACTGCAAATAGGGTGGTTTTCAGCAAAGGGAAGGGACGGCTCCAGGCAGTGTCTAATTAATACTGTCCATATTGGCGGACAAAGGATTCTCTTGATTTATAATCAAATAATAATTATATTGATTTATTACATTTATAAGGTATTAATTAAATAAGTTGATTTCAATTTTCTCATTCATGTGATATGTAAAGATTGCTAATAGATGTTCAATTAATTATGGAATACTTTATATGTAGTCTTGAATAAATTTTGAAATTATTGTTTCTTGTCAATTTTTCAATCAGAGCTGATTTATTTCCAATTTCAAGTGGAAATAATCAGTTCACTTGATAATTGGAAAAATCAGTATTATAAAGAAAAAAATGTTATATTTTATATTACAATATAATANATATTACAATATAATATAATATAACATAAATATTAAAAATCCTATATTGACTACAGGTGGTATGTAACAACTTAAACTTTTTAACAACATATTTCGATCATATTTTTTTGGATATAGAAATGATTTGATGCTCAATTCCCAAAACTAAGAGTTCAGATCAAGAAAAAAAATATACATATATTTCCAATATATATCATAAATTCCACATTCAATTGTTTAAAAGTATTGTTCAATTTAGTTTGAGGATTTTGATTCCCTGATCTCTCTCAGGCGAATAAAAAAATCAACCATAATTTGGTCTAGAGACTATTCCGGTTATTCATCTTGCTTTCATTAAGAAAAATATATTCTATATTGATTTCTAAGAAATAGCATTTATAGTGCATTATCATTTAATATATCCTTATTGTTGAAGAATTTGATTTTTTATACCATTAGATGAATATTCTCTCGCCTTTTTGAGAAATATCTCTAATTATTACTATGGATACTATGCTTAGACAAATTTTTCACATTGAATTTAAGTCTTTTGGTAAATGAAAATAACACGCGAGAAATTTAAGAGTAACATTATAAATATCAATGTGAAAAATTCCATAATAAATCTCCAGTGGGCCTAATGTATTGACCACTTATTTGTGGGCTTTTAGCATATAAACATTTAACAAAAAATATTTTATCCTGAATTATCTTATTTTATAATTAGAAATATGTTTTCCGTACGTGTAAGCTGATTTTGAAATTGAAAAATTTTTAGATCTAACTTTGTTATAATAATTTGTTTTACATAAGTGATTTAGCTCGTCCCGGTGGTGCAAGTGGTAGCACACTGGTCCGGAAAGCAGGAGATCCAGGTTCGAGTCGTGGCTGGGACAGATAGATTTTTTATTCTATTCCCTTGCATTAATTGTTTAAAATTCACTATAACATACCACAACTAAATTAATATTTTTAATTGTGTAGTATTTTGAACTTTTAATGTATCAGTTGGTCCATTATTAAAAATGGTAATTATTTTTATCATTAGTTTCTTTAACTTAATTAAATTATTTTAACGTAATTTATTTTACGTTTCAAGTGTTTTTTTAGATATTTTTCTAATTTCATAATTAATTTATTACTTAATAATAAAGTAGGATGAATTAGAGGACATTCTTTAATTACATAAAGGGATTTACTGGAATGGTTGAATAATATTTGATTCTTAAGTGTTTAGCTGTGGTAATGATGAATTTATTCAAGCTATGTTTGTGACCGGAAAATAAATTAATAAAAGTTAGTTATAATTTATAATTTTCAGTTTAGTTAATTTTGTTAGAGCGCTTGGTCTTGTAAACCATTAATTTGCCATATTTGTTTTATTATTGTTAAAAGTGAAATTTTTTAAGTCATAGAACAACCATATTGAACACGTTGAAACGGGGGTTCAGCTGGACCATACATTTTAATATAACGGCTTAGATGCCACTATTAGTGGAATTTTTAATGTAATAAATAATAATAAACAAGCCACTTTTAAAGGGGGGGATCAGCTTAGTACATTTTTGATCAAAATCGGACCAATGAGTGTAAGGGATTACAAGGGATGAAAAGTTTAAATTCAAATATTCATCAACTACGATGCTGAGGAATTTCAATGCTTGACGGATTTTTAAATTTTTTATTTAGTCTTGTACATCAGAACAATGAAGAAATTCTGATATTTGTTTGCAGTAAATTTACTAATACTATAAATATAATACTGTTATTTATTAATTTCAACACAATGAGATATTTAGAGTTTGAGCAAAATTAAATATATAATTGCACTTTAATTGTTTATCGTGTCGGCAATTGTTGATCCTGACCTCACTAAAACTTCAAGGTTTGATGTCCCTCCTCGCAGACGGAGGTTACCTTCATCTACTCTGTCGGCGTGTTTAGGACCTCCTTACCTCTGACGACATCGGATTACATACCGCCCACCGAAAAGCCGTGTTCCCATTCCCCCTGCGACGCCGACTGCTGACCACACACTTGCCCTTGCCCCAGCTATGCCCTCAGGCGTTATTGTACCCCAGTAACAATAACAGTTACCCGGAGCAGAGCCAGGTCTTGAGGGAGTGGGGAGGGGGGTCTATGTTCCACCTCGACCGCCATGACACTTAGGCTTATTCCCACTTTATAGAAGCCTTTGTATTTCTTCAAATATGTCTGATTACAACATGATATTTTTCCCTTTTGACATTTGTATTCAACACTTTTCTGACTTTCAAAAAGGATATGATTCAATTGAAGGTAATTCCAAGATTTCTGTTAATTTAAGAGAATAGAAGCTATTTTTTTTTTTTTTTTATAAACTAAGTCCCCCGAGAACGCTATACATAAAACAGTATACATTTCAAAATTAAATTTATTGAACTCTAAAATTACGTGTATAATGGTTTAGGTTGATGTAAGAAAATTTTAACTGCAAATGTATTTCATGATATTATTTTAGTCATTATTTTTTTTTTTTTTTTATTCAAGAAAATACATTATTTAGAGTTAATTAATGAAGTATTGTTGAGAAAGTCGATTAATTATTTTCTAGAGCAAAACATTTATTATTCATAATCCCACTAATTAGAAGCCAATACCAATATTTCATCTGATTAGTGTTCTACAAAAGAGAACATTAATATTGCACGCTCGTCAATGAAAATGAGGCACATTAAGTATCCCACATCCTCCTGCTCCAATGTATGAATTTAAATGTGTTTAAAAGCCCGCACTTATCGCCAGCACATGATTTATTTCAGTGCTTTGCCTCATTTAAATTTTATTTAGTTGTTAGCCTCCGAAATGTGTTTGTAAAAATAGACTGCAGTCATTTAATTTTCTTATCAAGGCCGCAGCTCCTAGCCGTCTGGCTAAACCCACATCCAACCCATCAAGATGCCTTCCGCTCTCTTCAGGAATGCTAACTTGTAAATATACCAGTGTAAAGAGTTATCACTCACTTATCACTTCTCAGCAATCGGACCATGATTCTTTTCATATTTTCGCTCGAATTCAACCATGAACAAGACCATCTCATTACTTATATGTTCTTATATCATTTGGCTCTTCTTCATTTTAGACAAATCAGTCCAATAGAAGGGTTGATTACTTAATATATTGGGGATAAATATTGTCACATATCTTCTAGTAACTGATCCACTTACTTTTACTAATCTACTTTCTTCTCAATTGTTTTTTTTTTTTGTTTTTTTTTTTACCTCAGGTTTGTTCATTCTAAACATATTTTACGGTGGGGTTCTACTTCTGTATTTCTTATCTGAATTACTTCTTTATGAATGAAAAGTTGCTTGAAAATNTATATATATATATTGCGCAGATTTTTAAAAACATATTTAAAATTTACTTTAGAGGATAAAAATATTAACAGATTCTTATGACGGTTCATGAAAGTTATGGTTAAACTTTTTTACGTATAAATACTTGCTGAATTCTCTTCAGAATGTTGTCAATTTCACTGTACTTGAAGATTAGTTTATTGCTGGGTGTTTAAGGTTGTTTAAGTAAGCGGTTGTAGAGGGGGTACTCCGGGTAAAGCGAGCTCAAGACACGCCCTCTACAGCCAGAGCCGTTAGCTAATGAGGCGTTCTCGGACTGTGATCAAAGTGGTGCTGGCCTCATTACTGATTTGGCGGGGAAACAGCTCTACCTCACTGGCCATGGAGGTAGACAGCCCATCTCACCACTGGCTCTACCTCACTGCTTATCCACCTCGCATAAACTGAGCAAGAGCACGCTTGTTATGTTTATTTCTTTTTTATTTTGTTTTTCCAGTAAACTTTGACGATGTTGAGTTGCAGAGTTTTTCACTTTAGAGATTATTAGAAGAGAATTTGTTTGGGTAAAAACTGATAAAAAAAACTAATTGTATTTTTTACTATCTGCCAACGTTTTAGCTTACATTGTAAGATATTTTGAGGGCAATCATATAAGCGAGAAGGGACTGTCAGTCATAAGCATTTGATCCAGGTCACAACACGATCATGAAGGTGGCTTAAAATGTGTGCAAAAATTCGGCAGAAAATAAAAAATACATTAAATTTTTTTTTTTGGGGGGGGGGGGATCAACCTTGACTGAGCCCAAACAGAGTCTCTACTAATATGAAACAAGTTTTTTCACTTATGAAAATTCCAGTGTTCGTACAATTTATTTTATTTTTTACAGGCTAGTACTTTCTAGAACCTTATCATTATATCCCAGAAATTTGTTTTTTTTTTAACATCATAATTACTTTTAAAATGTTATTTTCTTTTTATAAATTGAATATCTCATAGCTAAAAAAATTTAGGATAAAAAGGCTGGTTCTGAGCCACACAAATAGTACCAGAGCAGTTCTGGCTCACACAATATATAAAAATGGCGGAAATAATGATTTCCCGCCAAGCTTCTATCGCTGGTGTGATTAGGATGTTTTTATTCTCATACACGGCATACTAGAGACGGTGTATGGTCAGCACACCATTCTGGCCGCCTGACATATTGTCATTCAGAGAGAAAAACAACTGGTCACTGAGAGTATCGAGCCTGGAACCTTTGACTCTGGAGTCCAATACATTAACCAGCAGACTACTGTGCCGTGTCCTCTCTGTTATGAGGGAATCTTTAATTTACTCGACAGACTAAAGACTTTGAAATGCTTAGGTATAATTTGGTGTCGCCAAGAAGTGTTTCCTGGTGTCCTGTCGCCAACCAGCTCCTGCATTTCCGATTTGCCCCCTTGCCGTAACGTTCTTTTCCAAATTTCCCTTGGGTGACATCGCCATCTTCTACCACTCTAGGCTCTGTTCTACCATTTTGTTATGGTCTCTTCTTAAAGTATTCTCCACATTCTTCTCTTATCGGTAAGATCTCATATGGATTTTAAATTTTAAATTTATGGAGCGAATAAGTACCTACTCAATAAAATTTAAACTCCAGACTTATATCCAGGCTAAAAAAAACACATTATAAAACAATGTGGAGAGGTTTGTCAGGAATTCAGTCTTGGGAGCTGAAGAATTAAAAACTTATTTGTACTAAAGAAAGTTGTTATTTTTGCAAACTTTTCGGCCTGAATTTCAGGCCTTCTTCAGGGCAGATAGGGTGATGGAGAGGGAGATAGTGAGAGAGAGAGAGAGAGAGAGAAAGAGAGAGAGAGACTCCTGCTCTACAGTGACTAAATCATGACTGATGAATGGCCCGGTCATGATTTAGTCAAAGAGTGAAGTTTAGGCGGGAAGGTTAGCGAAAATAAAAAAAAAAGAAACTTTTTTGAAACTCAAATGATGAGTTTCTTTTGACTATTGATATTATTAGATGTTTTTTTTTGTATTAGAGGTGATGCCGTGTCACTAAGATCCCATTTATACTTTTGGTTTATATTTAAAAGGTAATGAAAAATTTCAATAAGAAACTGAAATCTGTGGCTTGTGTACACACACACACACATTGAATAGCTCAGTTTCCTTATTCCTCTCTGTCGAAAGGCGAGTAGTTTCCTGAAAATGTATACACATTATAGTATAGTGAACACACAAGAAGAATACATAACCTTTATGTGCGTTCACTATACTCTTTCTTCTTCCTGTTCTTATTTATTATATACATCGGAGCCACGAGTGTTTCATTTCTGCATATATATATATATCNTGGTTTGTCTTGTGAACACCTCGCCCAATGTCGGGGCTCATAGAAGAGTCGCCAAAAGGTAGATTTTCTGTTACGACTTCTGTGTTCCCTGTGGAGTAAGGCCCTAATTAAGGTCACCTTTTTGGGTATTATGCATGTATGTATGTGTATTGTGACTAAAATTTATGGTATGTAGTAGGAAGGACCAGAAATAAGTGTGAATGTTAAAAATAAATTTGCCATGGGGGAAAGCTCGATTGCTACGTTTCTTCAGATATTGATAGATGTGCCTTGCCTAATAGGGCGGAATTAACTCTCTGCAGAGAAATTCGCTACATCCGGTCGGATTCTGGGCGCCGTAACCTTTGTCGTACGGCAGCCTTGTTTGGGATAGGGCGATTGCTCTCAGACCGTAAAGCAGTACGATAAGACGGGGCTGTCGAAATAGAGGAGCCCCGCTTGAGACTCTAGTGGAAGAGATAGGCGAACTCCTGGTACGTCTCTTCCAGGGCGGGACTCGGTACACTGAGCTTCCAGCTGGATTTGTCGAATCCTCTTTGCACTATCTCGAACAGTCCTAAGACGTAGAGTATCCCTATTTGCCGTATTCTTCGGTAAACAAGTTACACATGCAACTAAATGAAATCAATTGTTTTACTTCCATATTTCTCCATCATCAAAGATTGCTATAGGGTGGAATTTTGGTATTCCTTCTCCAGTTGAACATTTTAGGTTCATAGAGAGAGAAAGAGGAGCTATCAAAAGCTATCACACTACCTCAACCGGGAATAGAACCCGGGTCAACCACAATTATCATCATGATTTGAATGTCAGGTAGTGGCCCTATGTCAAACGAGATTCTAATAAATAGCTAGCAATTATAGCTCCTCCAAGTATAAGTCGATATATTCGTCATAATTGGCGGTCAGACTCGTTGTGCGGTGCGGGAACTAGAAATTATTCTCAACTCCCTCGATGGTGTAGTTGGTATTGCCTCCGCACGGCAATTGAGAGACCCGGGTTCGATTCCAGGCTGAGGTGGCTCCTTGTGCGATTTAAATTAATAATGAAATGTGAGATTATTTTACCACAATTATCATCATGATTTTAATCTTGTTAACTTCCACAGCTTCCAGAAATACTCATAGATACTTCTTTAGTGCTTAACTGTGTCGAAGTGTTGTTTTCATGCCGAACTTTCACACATACAGTGATACTACTTTCATAAATAATTTTTTTTTTATATATCAATATTTCGTAAACTTTATTCCGTTTGTTATAAATGTCCTTTAAATACAACATTGCATGAGTTAATTTAATATATTTTATAGCCTTCATTTGATACTTACCGTATTTCATAAAAACTTTGTAACTTTTATAATGCCCGTAGTATTTAAAATTCATGTTCTTTTCATTTATTAACAATGTCATTAAAATTTATATAATAATTATATAACACACCTATTTAGTTTCCTTTCAAATTCTACTCTCATTGATAACATACTGCATGTGATTCATTTTTTCTCTTAGCTTTTCCGTTTGGTTACGTCGCCGTTCTTATTGCCTAAGCAAATTTTTCTCACAGATAAACATGGCAGTACCTGACACTTTTATTTTATTCCTCATTCTTAATCATTAGATAAAATATCAATCATTTTCATTGACATTTTTCTGTAAATTTATGCTTTTAAAGCTTTCATTAACGATAGAAAATGTAAAGTTATTTGATATTGTTGTGAATTTATTCCTTTTAAAACAATGATTGTTTTATCAAGAGCGTTACGTAAACCATGAAGAACAAAAGACAAATTTATGATACACTATGTATCATATGGAGAGTTTACTGACCGTAGATATTAGTAGATGATTTTTGTTGGGGTTCGGTCATGGTAGATACGAAAAAAAAAATACAAATTTAAAAAATAAACTTTTATTTTAATTTGTATTTTTTTTTAATCTCCCTTGACCGAACCCTAACAAAAATCATCTAATAATACTATGTATAATATTATTGCTAATTATTGTACTAAAGTATTAAATATAAACCCAGCTTCTAGAGACATTAATAATCTCAGTCGCTTGTGGCACATAGCTCCCTTTAAAGGCCATCATCAGCAGAATTGTTAACAATAGTAATTAATTGTAGTCAATTAGGGATTTTCCTAGGAGATTAACTAGCCGGCCGGCAGCCGAGGGTTGGGGCGGGGATGGGGTGGGTGGGAATGGGGGTTGTAACTTGTCACGTGGTCTGAGAGCTAGCTGATTGGGGAAGTTATGTGGAGTCAGGAGGGACTGGTTAGCGCCCTGCAAGTTCACAATCTCCCCTTCAGAGTGTTAATTATCAAAACTAATCCCGATTTGGGATTCAGAGGTTAGAGTAATTACTCTGATATTAGCTAATTGTAGGGTATCCTCGGACTTGTGCTCGATAGCGTTCCTACGCTGAGGGTGAGTGAGTGTGATTACGAGAAATTGAGTTTGAAAGATATAATGTACAATATCATACACTCTCTACAATAGTGCACTAATGTTGAATTACTTCTGAAGAGTATAAGGAATGAATAAGAGGGACAGTTTGTATAGAGAGTCTACAATCAACAAGGTTATATCAACAATAGTATAAGTCGATCTGTGCATTTTTAATGTCAGCAGATTTCACATGTTTTATTAAAACTTAATAATTGTGTAACTTCTTACAATAAACGCAAACCTAGCTAATCTAGGCTTCACTTAAAGTATGATTTAATTATATAAANATATAATTATAAATGTCGGGAGGTGGAGAAGTGATGGAAATTGCTCAGCCTTTTTACTTACACCTAGTACCTTTGTACATCTTCCTCAAATGGCGGATTGTACAAAAATCTCATTAAAAATAAATTAATAACGAAGACATTCTCTAATTACACTGTTTCTAATAAAATCGAATACATTTAACCAATTGCAAACCAAAGCCTCTATAAGGAATTCAGTTCATATGTATTTTACAAGAGATGGGTTAGACCAAATCTTTAAATTAAACATCTTTCTTAGTATGCGTCTCTCTGAACGTAACTATTGAACGACAATGTAAAAAAAAAAAAAAAAAAAAAAAAATGAGAGTGGTATCATTGGTCACCTTCTCTCCTCTTGTGATTGACAAATAGTAATATTAGTACTAATAATAGTTCAATGGTATTGCACTTCAGAAAAAAAAAAAAAAAAAAAAAAAAAAAAAATTACATTTTCTTAAACTATTACTATTATGTCATTTTTTACAGTTTACCCAGACAGTAGTATAATAACAATCATTTAAAATTTTGATTTCCTTCTAAACTCCTCCCCACCTCCTTCTAAAGTTTAAGCATGTAGAGCCATGGATACTCTGAGAAGTCTGTCTTGTGATAACTCTTTCAGGTTGGTCTGCCATATTTCGAGTGTCTTAATTAGAGTGTCATTCATTACATGTAGGGCTGAGCGTAAATAATAGCGAAAGAGATTATATGAGAACCCAACAAAATATAAGTTAATATAACTTAATGTATTTAATTTACAATATATACCTAAATATATAAAAATAAATTTTAGTAATATAACTCATAAATGAATTTAATGTGTAATTTATAGCAATATATCTAACAAATTAATGAATGTAACATGTTATCATATTAAGCAGAATCAGTATAAAATACGCATATTTTTATTTGATTAAAGGTCTCTGCCCTCTACTATTTCGTCATCTCTCTCCCTCATTCACTAGAACATACGTATAAAAGGTCCTTTTTCACAATTCATTTATTTTTATATTTTCTCGCATACATATAGAGGAACTTTTTAAACCTTGAGAGAGTGTAAATTTCAATGGACTACTGTACATTTGTGTAGTAAAATCCAAATGCCTACGTCACCTATAAAACCCTACTATCAAACACCGCCTTTACTAAAACCTCTCTCGTTCGAAAATAGTCACTTGAAAGACCTTTAAACTTCACTCACTCCCCTGCGGAAAAAAATATAAAATTTTACTTGGCTTTTCCAAAAGATAGCTTCGAATTGATTTCTGAAACTTACTATTACACTTGGACTGTATTATGCTTCGAACAAAGACTTCTGAGTACAAGATTGAATTTCTTCAGTCCACTTACAAAGCCAGCTGATAAAAGGAATCGAACTCAAGGTCCATTGTTAGAATGGGAGGTGGAGAACTGCCTTTAAGATTGTGTAAAAGCGTAAACGGTGTTCCAATCTCAGCGTAAACAGTCTTTTGCGTTTGGAAAAAACTTGGTGTTCAAAGAGAAAACCAAGAAGCCCTAGAAATATTTAAACTTAAAAATAGAAAAAAAAAATTATTGTGATAAAATCTGCGCATACTAAGCAAATTCATTACAGTTAATGGATATTTGTATTTGACGATAAATATCACGCAAACCCCACTTATAATGTTTTGATTTTTTTATAACACACAAAAATCTTTCCAGCATGCAGGAACTGATTAATCTATGTAGATTTCTCATCTTTCATCAATCTGGATTTAAAAGAGTACTAGATTGGTCTGAAAAGCTTAAATTTAAACAATGGAAAAAATTATGTCCATATAGATGGCATTAGACCAATCTTAAGGGGAGAGGAAGAGGGAGGTGGTCAACCATATAATTTCGTTTTTAAATATCACACTTATCGTGTGCCTTTTGTTGAAATTTTGCATAAACAATAGAAAATTAACAATTTTTAGTGCAAGGGAAAATAATTTTTTTTTTTTGCTGGGTTAGCCTCCCTTGCAACCACTAAGGGTCATTGGAGGGAGGGGCTATCTATCTATAGGTTGCCACCCCATTCTAAACACCCATGGCTCAGGACAAGCTTCTATATTATAAATAAAAGATTGACCTGGGCGGGATTTGAACCCGCGACGTTAGGATTGCGAGACCCGTACGGATCCCCTGAGCTAGCCTGGCGCCCGAATAGGGAACAGAATTAAAATCTAACTTTCAGGACTCGAACCTGAANTTTTTTAAATAAATAAATCTTTATTTATTACATTCTGTTACTCGAAATTTTGTAATTTGATGACGGATACAATAAATAAATTCTTAATAATATGAAAGGGGAATTTTGCTTTGCAATGGAATACTTTACACTGGGACCAAATGTATTAATCGTCGATAGCTTCTGTTTAATTAGTAGGTGAAAAAATTTATGATACAGAATAATTTCGAAATGATAGTTTTTAGGTTTATTGAGAAATCGAAAAATCAGGAGTGGGGAAGTAGGAAATTTCAAATACAAATATTCCAAAGGAATTACTTGGTGTAGTTTAGTCTAGGGACATTTAAGCTAACTCCATGTGAGATTTAGGAATCTCTTTTCCACTTCCTCAGTAAAACTCAGTCGCCATTGAATGATGGATAGGGCAGCACTTTGCGGATACATTCCTTTAAGTATTTATTCAGTGGGATGATTACCCGATCCTCTGTGTGTGCGCAGGCGCAGGACTCAGGAGACGCTAAACCGAGTAGTGCCATGCATTTTTCAGCCCCGTCTGTAGCGCTGCTCTGATTTTAGGCCGAGTCCTGAAATATTCAAGGGCGGGAACGCCTTCCTCCCTTCTTCAGGGGGTAAAAACTTCCAGCCCTTAGAAAAACCCTAAGTATTTTCCGCTTTTTACTCTGATGATGGGCGCGTTTGTCCAACTTAATCATTCTTCGTTTCGTCTTGCATTAATGAACAGTACCAATGAAATAGCTGGCGGTTCATAAATTTTATCTTCTCTAAGGTAACGTTAAAGGTTCAAGTCCTTCTGTATGGCTAGCCTTTTTTTTGTCTTTGGTAACTTGTTACTAGTTTATTTTTCTTAAAACTAACTGATTATATGAAAAATCAGAAAAGAAAAGGAAAAAAAATAAAAATAAGGTCCTGAAAATGCTACCGAACATTTCACTCGTTAACGATACCACAAATTGTACATTGAGAAGTGCTTTTGCCAAGCAGAAAAAGGTTTATCTTTTGTTTTTGTTTTTGGTTTTTTAGTCTGTTAAATGAAGGATAGAAAGTTTCTTGAATTTCTTTATCAGGGGGTCAAAAAAAGTCTTACAATAATTTTAAACCTAGAGAAGATGTATTAATTACTAGCATTAATTGAGCATTTTAAATTCACTAATTAGTTTAAATAATTAACAACTATAAATTTGAAAAAAAACAAGAAAAACTTTGAAATGTGAATTAATATATACTGATTTATATGTTGTCACAATGATCAAAATGCCTAAAATAAGAGTAAAAATAACTATGATTATTATTAATAAATAAAGGGTAATTAGTATAAATAAAAGTGTAATATAGAGGATTAAGGGAGGCCAAATTCTATTTTTCAAAGCAAGTTGTAATTAAGAATTTAATAGTCCAAAATAATTGCATTGATATTATGAATCAAGGAAAGGAAAGGGTTCATTATTGATCTAATTTAAAACAGTCCAGTTTAGCTAGGTTTGCATTTAATGTAAGAAGTTACACAAATTAACATCTACTCCCATTTGAAACATTAAGAGTGGGGTTACATTAAATTGCAAAGTGTTGCTTTTCAATATGAAATTAAAAGCTGAATTGAATAAAGAGAGGTTAGTCGGGAATTCAGTCTTGGGAAATAAAAATCTTTATTTAAAAATGATTTGTAAACAAAAAATTTTTTTTTTATTATTTCCGCCAAAGTTTCGGCCTAAATTTCAATCTTGATTCAAGGCAAATGGTGTAATTTGGAAGGATAGAGACTCTGGTCTACGGTAACTTAATCATGACGGGTTTAGTAATCAGCCAGTTATCAATCATCAGTCATGATTTAGTTAAAAGCAGGTGCTCTGGGGTGATTAGGAGTCTCTCTCACTCTCTCTCTTACTCTCTCCGCATCACCCGAACCACCCTGATGAAAGCCTGAAATTTAGGCCGAAACGTTGGCGAAAATAAAAAAAAACTAATTCTTAAGCTCCCAAGACCGATTCCCAGTTTAACCTAACCTCATAAGTATAAATATATAATACATTTTTTTTTTTAAACGCGGATAGGCTATCAAGGACTACGGAAATATAATTTTATAGATTTGAATCGTTCAGGGAGCTGGAAAAAACTCTACCTTACCCGAAGTAGTAGAAAGTCTACCTCCCCGGCTGGGTTAGAGTTTTTTTCTAGCTCCCTATAGAATTTAAATAAATAATAAAATTTGGGATTCTATTACCCCAATTATCTTTGTGATTTTATATGATTTTATACAGTTTTCTTTTTTCTTTCAATTCTAGAAATGTTTCATCCTTTCTGATTGTTCGACTGTACTTTTTTCAGTCGATTTTATTTTTTTTATTCCTTTTTTTACCCACAGGAGCTTTTAAATAGAAAATTTTATTTGTCCTCATGTCGATCCGGACTGCCTTTTTTTTTTATTGTTGAATTTATTTTAGTTCTTACTTCATTTATTAGCCACTTTAATATTCATAGCCTTAGAGTCTATAGAAAATTTGCTTGTTCAGCCATTACGGGGTAATTCTTACCATACATCCATTAAATTTTAATTATCTATTCTTTTTTTTTAATTTGATCTCAGTCCTTCTTAAGTTTTTTTTTTTGGATAAGAATTCCTTCTTAAAAAAAGGATCCTTATTTTAAATATTTCATATTAAATTTAAAATTTTAATCTTTCTTAATNTTATTTATTACATTCTGTTACTCGAAATTTTGTAATTTGATGACGGATACAATAAATAAATTCTTAATAATATGAAAGGGGAATTTTGCTTTGCAATGGAATACTTTACACTGGGACCAAATGTATTAATCGTCGATAGCTTCTGTTTAATTAGTAGGTGAAAAAATTTATGATACAGAATAATTTCGAAATGATAGTTTTTAGGTTTATTGAGAAATCGAAAAATCAGGAGTGGGGAAGTAGGAAATTTCAAATACAAATATTCCAAAGGAATTACTTGGTGTAGTTTAGTCTAGGGACATTTAAGCTAACTCCATGTGAGATTTAGGAATCTCTTTTCCACTTCCTCAGTAAAACTCAGTCGCCATTGAATGATGGATAGGGCAGCACTTTGCGGATACATTCCTTTAAGTATTTATTCAGTGGGATGATTACCCGATCCTCTGTGTGTGCGCAGGCGCAGGACTCAGGAGACGCTAAACCGAGTAGTGCCATGCATTTTTCAGCCCCGTCTGTAGCGCTGCTCTGATTTTAGGCCGAGTCCTGAAATATTCAAGGGCGGGAACGCCTTCCTCCCTTCTTCAGGGGGTAAAAACTTCCAGCCCTTAGAAAAACCCTAAGTATTTTCCGCTTTTTACTCTGATGATGGGCGCGTTTGTCCAACTTAATCATTCTTCGTTTCGTCTTGCATTAATGAACAGTACCAATGAAATAGCTGGCGGTTCATAAATTTTATCTTCTCTAAGGTAACGTTAAAGGTTCAAGTCCTTCTGTATGGCTAGCCTTTTTTTTGTCTTTGGTAACTTGTTACTAGTTTATTTTTCTTAAAACTAACTGATTATATGAAAAATCAGAAAAGAAAAGGAAAAAAAATAAAAATAAGGTCCTGAAAATGCTACCGAACATTTCACTCGTTAACGATACCACAAATTGTACATTGAGAAGTGCTTTTGCCAAGCAGAAAAAGGTTTATCTTTTGTTTTTGTTTTTGGTTTTTTAGTCTGTTAAATGAAGGATAGAAAGTTTCTTGAATTTCTTTATCAGGGGGTCAAAAAAAGTCTTACAATAATTTTAAACCTAGAGAAGATGTATTAATTACTAGCATTAATTGAGCATTTTAAATTCACTAATTAGTTTAAATAATTAACAACTATAAATTTGAAAAAAAACAAGAAAAACTTTGAAATGTGAATTAATATATACTGATTTATATGTTGTCACAATGATCAAAATGCCTAAAATAAGAGTAAAAATAACTATGATTATTATTAATAAATAAAGGGTAATTAGTATAAATAAAAGTGTAATATAGAGGATTAAGGGAGGCCAAATTCTATTTTTCAAAGCAAGTTGTAATTAAGAATTTAATAGTCCAAAATAATTGCATTGATATTATGAATCAAGGAAAGGAAAGGGTTCATTATTGATCTAATTTAAAACTCCTACATATGTTTTTTTTAATTTAATAGATTTCCCGTGAGAAGTTAGTACCATAACGAGACTTTTAAAACATTTTAATAGTTCTTTACTATTTACTAATTTAATAGATCTTAAATAAGATAAATTTGGTCCATATATATGTATATATATATCTTTACAAGCTTACAAGCTGTAGCGTCCAAAATATAAATATGTTTATAAGTCTAATACCGAAGTACAAATTCAGTATTTATGGTTATTCTAGCGAATATTTGGAGGAGTACAATCAACGAATGAAAATTGAGAAAGGAAACGGAATGGCTGCTATTGGGAACTAAAGAGCATGTCAAAAAAATATAATGTATTGTTAAGGGTTAAAGTAGGCTTCCATTATCTCCAGAAATAATCATAAATACTTGTTTCAATCTTGAACATTTCGAAATAGTGTTTTGTTGTTGTTTTTTTTTGTTTTTTTTGGCTTTCGCGCATCCAGAAATGGCTCTTCAGGCCTGAATGGAGAATGAGCTTTTAAACCATTTTTAATGACTTTTAAACAAGTATTTTTGGGTATCTAACGTTTATATTCTCTTACATTTCTATGGAAAATATATATATTTAAGAATGTAGGTAAAAAGGATAGAAATTACCTTTTATTTGTAATTTAAAGGGACTAATGTCGATTTTTAGGTTGTCCATCAATCAAGGGTTTAGTATAAAATGAAATAGAAGGACCGTTAACTTTTTGGTAATTGTTTTAGTAACGGAAACAATTGGTAAAATATCGTTATTTTCTGGCTTTTATAAAATAGAAAGTCATACAAACCATATCATGAGTAGATAGTTAAGAATTTAACTTAGGTAGTGGAGCACGCCGGTAAGCTTGAGAGTCGAGTTAAGAGTGTTTAACTTTTCTTCTCGCTGCTATTTTTGCTATTTGACAATTATTTACTTTTTTTTTTTTTTTGTTTAGTTGCCCTTTATTTATTTCTCGATGTTTCCAAAATTCCATAAGTACTTTATAATGTCATATTATTTGTTATAATTCTAATGAATTCAAATGGGTACTTTTGCTCCCGTGCAATCCCACCCCCCCACTACCTATTTGTCTCAATGTACGAAGAACGCTGGTCTAAGACACAATTTAACGGAGCTTGACCTCCTAGAGGCTGAGATCAAAGACCCTTTTCTCTCTAATTGTATCTGAAGTATACGGGCAAACTGTCAAAGATAGCCAAATATTCAAAATTATTCTATAATATTACTCAACTTAATGTTCATCGAATGAATATATTTGTCAAGACACAAACACACAGATAAATATATTGATAACATTTATAATATTATTATTTTTTAACCATGTTAATAT
>KZ807959.1:43037-54366 GCA_000696205.2 Oncopeltus fasciatus
CCCCCCCCCTCCCCCCTCAATCTCCTTTCTGGTTCATTTCTTATCTTTTATTTATTTTGTTTTTGTGTGTTTTCTCTAGCGGTTTTTCAATCTGTATCGTTCGGACTGATGCTTCGTATACATTTTATTAGGAAAGTTTGAAGTTTATAAGAGGTTTTGCACTTTTAAAATTAATTCTACTAATATTTCATCTTTGAGTTATTTAAAATTTCCGTAATTATTATGAATTATATCAAATACTGTAGGAGAAAGGGCTTTAAATGGATTGTCTGAAATTTTGAATATGATAATTATTAAATTGGTCTTTTGAGCAGTGTCTTATTTCAGCTATCATTTGGCTTATATATATATATAATCAGCATACCTATAGCAATCCTTTTTTTACACACACGCATATAAACAGTTCTAATTGACATATTTGGGACGCAAGAAGTTAACAGAAGTAACTTGAGTATGTATGACTTATATAAAATTCCAAATATTCAGGAGGATTCAGACAGCAGGTCAGAAGTTCTCACAACCAGTACCGAATTTAAGTCCTAATTACACAATGTCCAAGTTGGCCAAGTCCAGCTGAACGAGGCCTTACAAGATGGAAGTATTATCGCGGCTAAAAATTCCTCAGTACTATTAAGAGTACTATAACAGTGTAAACAAACGTACATTCTCTCCCAATATAAATAGAGAAATGTTGCTTACTGCAAGACTGTATCACTCACATTACAGCTGCTTGCTGATAACACCATATATTTATCTATATATATTTATACATTTGTACATCTGGTTCCATATCTCAATAGGGTTGAAGGCAGACACGGGATTTCCCGCCCTTTTCAGCCAATGAGGAGTTATGTCTCAATAATGTCAGTCTAGTACACTTTTCCTAATTTATTGCCTTGAATTAAATCTTATAATCTAAACCCTATATTTCCCTCCATTTTAACTGCTGCTATAAATTCCCATAATGGCTTTTACTTGGGTTTACTAAACCTCCCCTATCATACCCTTTTATTTGAATTTAATAAATAAAAAAAACAAAAAGAAAAACTTAAATATGAATATTCAATCATTGTGTGATTTAAATTACATTCTAATTTTATTTAGTTTTTAGTAATCTCGGAATGATAAATGAGCTATATAAAAATATAAAAAAAATTACTGATATAGCAGAAATATAATAAATTTATTTTGGCATCAATATATTCGCCCTTTTACTATAAATTTCTATATTGCTTTCTAGGATGTAAAGTGCGAGAATTCATTTCAATTAACTGAGCACAACAAATTAATTACGAGCTGGAGATTGAATTACGGTTATCAATCCATTAGTAAATTGCCTTATAAATCAATTAATTATTATTTACTCATCTTTACTTTAGTTATTTTAAGTTGTTAATAGTGAAGCTCTATTTTTCCTTTTAAATGTGTGTGAATATACGTTATTATTATATTAGTAAAATGATTCATAATTATATAAATATTATTTAATTAGTGGTATTTTATCCCACGTAAATTTAGATAATTTTTAGTGCAAGGGAACAGAATAAAAAATCTAACTGTCCCAGCCAGGATGCGAACCTGGATCCCCTGCTATCCGGGCCGGTGCATTTACCACTAATGCTACCGGAACAGGTCAGATAAGTTATTAAATTCCCCGCACTAATGTCTAACTAATCCTGGCTGGGACAGTTAGATTTTTTATTCTGTTCCCTTGCACTAAAAATTATCTAGATTCATAATTAAGTTTTGTTATCTTAAATTATTAATGAAGATCTGTTCCTTAATTAGTATTTTTGTAAAAATATTTGAGGGATAAAAATTATTAACAAAATAAGAAATAAAAAATGATTTTTTTAACGATTCTGCCCCCATAAAAAATTTCGCAACTCAATAAGAACACAGGTAATCGTAAATTTTGGCCTTCCTATGAACCCCCTTCCATCATCTCTTTTTATTCACAGATTAATAAATTCATTAATTTAAATTATAGCCTAAATCATGAATTTGGTTTCTATTCTTTAAAATTATTGGGTACATTTAATATTCAAAATACAATTCCCTTATGAAAACCCCGTAAAAATATTATAGAACATAAACGTGAGAAAATACAAGAACATTTTGCATCTATTGTGTTCTGTAATCATTATCGAACCTCAAAAAGCCAAGAATACGTTACATTACTATTACAGTTTTTGGTTTTCCTCTAAATCCTTCAACCAAAAACAAATTATTTATAGGTTTTTAATGAAAAGCCAAATTAAATTTCCTTATTTATCTCAATCATTAATAAAACATGGAAATCTGCTTAGACTACGCAGCTTCTGCTTCACGGTCTTTTTTTTCTTTTTTTTTTTTTTTNTTGTATTAACACTCACCTCAAAGAACTAATGAGATTTTGACTCTCATAGTCCTAGGGCAAGAAGAAAGTGCAGAGAAATATTTAGTGACTTTTTTGTACTAGCTTTGACAGAGAAAATGAGTTAAGAGAATATTAAAACAAGAATTCAATGGTAACTTATATTAAAGTAACATATTTTTAGCATCTCCGATGTAGGATGAGTGAAGATCTGTTGTGATTTTTACTTCATTGTACAAATGTGAATGTTTGACTTCCATATAAGATATCTGTAAAAATAATGAATCCTAAACGTTCACCCTAATAAATTTAAGCTAGAAAATATTAATTAATTGGAGAATATGTCATCAATGTCTGTTTCTCATGCTTGAACTTTAATTTTTAATTGAGCATTTGAACAAATTTTCTGTACTATTAGAAAATGCTACCATGGACCATTTTCCCCCCGTTAATACATTCCATTTTGAGTTCCAAGAGAAGTTGGTATTTCTTGTCCTAAAAACCAATAAGTGTCCAAACGAAATATGTGGTAATTCAGATTCAACATATTCAGAAAATTTCTACATAAAAATTAATTATAGTTATCTGCGTTACATATNATCTTCCTTAATATGCATCGTTTGCAGAAATGCTGTACCTACTTATGTATGTATGTAAGTCCTATAAAGGGTATCTTATGTAATAGAATTTGAAATATAATACTGAATAAAAGACAATCTCCTTTCTGGTTCATTTCTTATCTTTTATTTATTTTGTTTTTGTGTGTTTTCTCTAGCGGTTTTTCAATCTGTATCGTTCGGACTGATGCTTCGTATACATTTTATTAGGAAAGTTTGAAGTTTATAAGAGGTTTTGCACTTTTAAAATTAATTCTACTAATATTTCATCTTTGAGTTATTTAAAATTTCCGTAATTATTATGAATTATATCAAATACTGTAGGAGAAAGGGCTTTAAATGGATTGTCTGAAATTTTGAATATGATAATTATTAAATTGGTCTTTTGAGCAGTGTCTTATTTCAGCTATCATTTGGCTGGTATAATGACTTTTAATAAATATTGATTTTACTAAAGAGATTTTTGTTATTCAAATTTTTATTTTTTATGAGCTTATCTATATTGTAAACTTCATTCTATTTTTAGGAAAATCGAGCTGTTTTAAAAAGACGACTAACCAAAAGTTCTATTGAATCCTCAAAAGACATTCTGTTTAATCGAGATATCCAGTATGTGCCATGGCGTGTCCTTCAAAAACCTTCATCAGCAATTCACCAATCCTATATTCGAGAAGATATAAGTATAGTTAGGTTAAAATTTTGAAAAGAATAGCGCAATAGCAGTCAAAATTTTATAAGTAATCTCAAATTAAAAATCAAACAAGTTATTTGAGCTTGCTATTTACAACCGCTATATAAATTCGTTAATGGCTAAAATACCGTTAATGAAGACGAGATTGAAATATCGTTTTATAAATATTAAATTTATTGTGGTATTTTATCCCACGTAAATCCCCCGTTGCCCGGAAAGCTGGAGATCCAGGTTCGAGTCCTGGCTGGGACAGTTAGATTTTTTATTCTGTTCCCTTGCACTAAAATTGTTGAAATATCGTTTCTTTTTGTGTATAGATCAGGAGGTACAAAATTTAATTTTTTATCATCTTTATTTTAAATTTTTTCGGAAATTGTGATATAGAAAATATATTTATTAATAAATACCTCTCTCAGGAGAGATATGCGCACCTAAAATAATTTTAAATGTAGAAATCATCGTATGTGTTTAAGATTTATTTTGAAATGTTTTTTTTTTTTTTTTTTTCAAAAACTAAATACAATTNATATTATTTGATATATATGCATAATATAAAATAAATATTATTCTTCAGTTATTTTAGGTAAAAAAAAATTGCATTAATATTTTTTAAAAATGAATTAAATTCCCTCTTTTATAAAGAAATCATTTTATTAATACAAATCCTCACATAGA
Source organism: Oncopeltus fasciatus (assembly GCA_000696205.2). NCBI lineage: Eukaryota > Metazoa > Arthropoda > Insecta > Hemiptera > Lygaeidae > Oncopeltus > Oncopeltus fasciatus. The sequence goes on from KZ807959.1 coordinate 47,377, forward strand.
CCATTCAACACAAAAATAATACAAAAAAGGATGAGCTGATTAAAATATTTGAAGCCTCTAAGGCATTCTGCATCAACAAAACCACTATCTATCCGAAAAGCAACCCAGAATTGGTCTTCAACATTTCACTCGTTCATATCCCCTCTCCTGTGCATACAATATTAGGTTTAGGCCCCAACTTCTCAGCCCCCCCCCCATGAAATTTTAAGTTAAATATTCCCAAATTAACATTTAATTTAGACTTTATCTTTAGGGAGTTCCGTCACACTTTTAGTGAAGACAAGAGGGAATTGTCAAGGTTCAAATCCCGCCCAGGTCAATCTTTTATTTATAATATAGAAGCTTGTCCTGAGCCATGGGTGTTTAAAATAGGGTGGCAACCTGTAGATAGCCCCTTCCTCCATGACCCTAAGTGGTTGAATGGAAGGAAAAAAAAAAAAAAAAAAAAAGTCAGCAGCATCATCACCAATCACCTTCACTCCTCTGGACTTGCCCGAAACTTTTTTAAAAAACCTATTTAATAATATCCAAATAGCTAGAACAAATAAATTACTGCAACAACAAAATGTTCATTATACTTTCCGACACAACCAAATCCACCCCTATCCTAGAACAATAGAGACCCCATACCAGTAATTTTTTTTTCTTTTTCTTATTCACCAAGTTAAGTCTTCTATTGATAAATTTCCCTAAAAGTGGGAAAACCCGTTTTCACTCTTGAAGGGAGAGAGATTTTATAGGAAAATAAATTTTCCATTTGTGCCAAGCTGATAGTAGTATCTCAAAGAGCGGCAGACTGCATTTGTAATGATCCTTTTCAAATGTCAGGAGGTGGCAGTGAAAGGAATCCGTACAGATACTTCAAATCCGCTTTTAACCCCCCACCCCTCCTGCCATAACTTTCTCCTTCCCCCTCCAGACATCTCACCCCTCACCACCAACCCCTCCACCCGCCCCTCTCTTTGCTAGAAAGGGTCAGTGAGAACCCTCCTTGATGAGAGACTCCTGCATTTACCCTCTTTAATAATTTCCAGGATTTTTAAACTTTCATATTTCCATTTGGAGGACATCAACAAGGAAGCCATCAATATTTCAGAAGACGATGAATGAAGGACACATATCTTTCACCATGTTGGCTTCTTGGAGGAGTCATTAAAGACTTATTTAGTACATTTATTCATCATACACATGTTTCACTATTATTTCGAAATAATTACAAATTTTATTATGTAAAATTAATTTTTACTAAATATATTTTCTAGCAATTACTATTGCCTGGAAATTACTGTTGTTATATATTTAATGTCCGATTGTTGATAGAACTTTAATGTTCCACATATGTCCACAAAACGCATATTTAACAATTGCTCTGATTGTATTGAGTTTACTTTCTAAATAAGTTGGTATCTACTTTTTTACTCAATGTTTCCTAACTCTATAGTATCTTCTGCCTCAGAAATTATCTAAAATGACTGGTCATAATATGCAAAAAAAAAATAGACCATCACACAGGTACTCTTTAATCGAAGAATATTTTGAATGTTTATTAAAAATGGGTGGAAACAAAAGTAAATGAGGAAATTTAGTTCACAAAACATGTTCTTCAAATGTATGACCATAAAGTTTTGCTTTAAAACTAGCTGGAAATAAAGGTTGGGGAAGCGCTCACCCATAGTTACATTCTTAAATATCTTCCTTAATATGCATCGTTTGCAGAAATGCTGTACCTACTTATGTATGTATGTAAGTCCTATAAAGGGTATCTTATGTAATAGAATTTGAAATATAATACTGAATAAAAGACAAAATTAATTGTAAAATAAATATTAAAGGAAAATATAATAAAACTGAAAAATATGACAACTGTAAGCTGAAAGTATACTAATAATATCAAAGTTCAATAAAAAAATGAATAGAAACTCAAGCTCTAACTTACTAGAAATTGTCACATTGAGTTTTTCATACTTAAATCAGACAATTCATCGGAAAAATGTTTTTGTCGCCTAAACAAATCATCAATCCAGTCCAATTAAAATTTAACAATTTATATCTAGCAATATAGAACATTAACTATAGAAAATTACATTTAACATCCATTATGCACTACATACCTCTTTGAAAGTCAAATGAAATCGAAGATATAAAAAATATATGGTACGAAATTATAGTTATAATGAAATTTTTAAAATAACTTTATTCTTTTTTTCTTAGCTGAAATAAACTTTAGTGACAGGAGATGTTAGCATCTTAGCAGTCCCTTAGCAATCCTCCTTAGCACTCCTTAGCAGTCCTTAGCAGTCCCTTAGCAGTCCTCCTTAGCAGTCCTTAGCAGTCCTCCTTAGCAGTCCCTTAGCAATCCTCCTTAGCAGTCCTTATCAGATCCTCCTTAGCAGTCCGTAGCAGTCCTTAGCAGTTGTCCGTAGCAGTCCTTAGCAATCCTCCTTAGCAGTCCCTTAGCAGTCCTTAGCAGTCCTCCTTAGCAGTCCTCCTCAGCAATCCTCCTCCTTAGCAGCCCCTTAGCTAACCTTAGCAGTCCTTAGCAGTCCCTTAGCACTCTTTAGCAGTCCCTTAACAGTCCCTTAGCAGTACTCCTTAGCAGTCCCTTAGCATCCTCCTTAGCAGTCCCTTAGCATCCTCCTTAGCAATCCTCCTTAGCAGTCCCTTAGCATCCTCCTTAGCAGTCCCTTAGCAGTCCTTCTTAGCATCCTCCTTAGCAGTCCCTTAGCAGTCCTTAGCAGTCCTTAGCAGTCCCTTAGCACCTTAGCAGTCCTTAGCAATCCTCCTTAGCAGTCTCTTAGCAGTCCCTTAGCAGTCCCATTTTTAACATTTTGAAATGGGTTTCTCTCGGAACATACGAGGGAATTTTTCCTGTATTTTGGAGTCGGGAAACTATCTACAATTTTTGAGTCATGTAATATTGAGAAATAAAAAAAAAAAAATTTACATAATTGATTTTAAAAAAATATAAATATGAAGCAGTAAGTAAAATGTATTTGTCATTTTTTTAAAATCATTTTTTGGAGTTTTTAAAGACAAGTTTATAACTGATTTCTCTCGTCAGAAAAAAGTTTTAATAAGCACTGTAGCGCCTAATATTTGTTAAAAAATGAAACAAAGTATTAAGTATTCAAGATCATGATTTTCAATTCATTAGATTAGTTCCTTATTGACTGAAATCGCATAAGCTGGAGAACAAGTTTAGAGGGAAAACATTTTTTAAAATTTCCATATTTTTATTTATTTAAAATTCATAAAAGTTAATATAAATATTTTCGGTTCACTAAATTAAAGAAAAATTTTAGATTGTAGTTTTAAGAGCTTTGTGTGCCTTCAAAATTTAAAAACACGATCCAATTGGATATATAGGCTTTCAGCTGTAAATCGCAAAATATTTCTTTTGTCGTACAAGAAGAAGAGGATTTGTAAAAAGGCAAGGTTCAAAATTCTCATACCTTCTTTTGAGTACTAAAAAGTTCATTGAGCTTATAGGTGCAGAATCTAGTTTTCTAAAATTCCTAAAATTTAAGGAGACATACTTGTTAAGAAATATATTTAAGAATGTAACTACGAAAGCTGAGCGCTCCCAGGCTGATACTTCTTACCGACCAGTATAGAGCTGGGCTTAGCAATTATTATTATTAACAATGATTAGTCAATTAATGTTATTTATATTCATCTTAAATTATACATAGGAAATTCGCAGGGTTCACGCAGTAACTGCGTGACAGACTTTATTAAGTTATGAATGTATTACAGAGGAAACTTTAAAGTGTGTTTCCACAGCTCTCTAGATAAAAAGCTAGGTTAGGTTTTAAGTTCTATATTTCATTTTATATATTGATGAATCATATCTGATCCTAATCAATGATTTATGTACAATTATTTATGTGGTAACACTGTTTGTAACAGCAGTGTAAACTTCAAATTTTTTTATAGCAATGTTACTCTGTTGTATTGACAAACTTTATTAAATAATTAGAAGACTGTTAAGATTTATTGTTCATTAACATTTGATAAAACAGTGGTAATGCTTTTTATTTACAATACAGATATTTTATGATTGTTCGTTCCTTTAAACATATATTTCTACTGTGTTTTGAGGGTTTTTTTTCTCTCTCCCAAAGTCCAAGACTGTGTTGTTGTCACAAATTTGCAGCCTCAATATATGAAAATCTTTTACTCTAGTGGAGGAATAAATTATGGCGTTTAAATTATCATTCCTTGGACTTTGGTTAAAAGGATGGATTCGCTTCACAAATTTGCCGAAGAAAAAGAAATGCCCTAACGGTACATCGTCGCATTTTTGGTGCTGAGTAGAAAAATAATTCATGTAAGTTGTTAATTTTTAGTACACAATTAAGACTTTATTATTTATTCTGAAGCATTACATATATGTGAAGCCTTAAGGCAGGAAAGCACATAAAATATTTGATGAAAACGGATTTAAAACTTTGTCGGAAATAACAAATTAAAAAAGCTATTTGTGTTGACTTCATTTTTTTTTTTTTTTTTACCGACGCGTCCTCGCCTTTTCTCGACCAATCAAGAACTTTCAAAACCACTTTCTCAGAAATTAAACTCGCTCCGAGTTCAGAAACCCCACTTAAATAACTTTTCCTATTTGTGACCGGTTGGGGTTTCCATCCCCTGAAAATTCCCCCATGCCAAGGGGGGATGTGAGAAAAAGTTAGGAATAAGTAGTTCCTTTTGGACTAAGTGGATACGGGAGCTCTTATTTCTTTGGCGGGAAAATTTCATTTATCAGGTCATTATTTGAACTTTATAATCCGCCATTTTGTATAATTGTTTTTACTAGCCGTTCAAAAAAATAATATTCCACCCACTTCCAGTATTTGACGTGAACTTGGACTCAACTTCAAATCTTATTTTGGAGATTTATATTGACTCAAATGAAAATTATGATTGAAAAATGTGTAATCTATCATTTTCATCCTGTACACTGCTGACATCTCTACCCATCCAAGTACCCTCTTAGCTCTATTTGCGGACTACAAAGCTATCCTATCCTCCCATCCCGATCCTAAAACTGCTTCTAAAAACCTATAATCTCAAGAATGTCAAAGAATGGTGTGGAAATGGAAAATAAAGATCAATGAAGCGAAATGCGTTCAAGTAATTTCTAGTTGCAGAAAAAAACCATCCTGAAATTTTGAAATTTAACAATATTCTTTTAACACGTTCTAATTCCGTTAGTTACCTGGGGTTCCATCTTGACTCAAATGTAGCAAGCATACTAAATTTCTATAATTAAAAGAAATGAACTCAATCGACGACTAGGCCTACTATACAGCCTCGTTAATAAGGATTTCGATCTTGCAATAGAAAAGAAACTGACGCTCAACAAAACCTTATTACGACCAATCGAGACTTACGGAGTAGAAATCTGGGGTGCCGCCAAACCTTACAACATTCAAAGGATCCAGTCCTTTAAATCCAAATCCCTCAGAATTACCGCTAACGCTCTTTATTACGTATCCAATTCCTCCCTTCACCACTATTTTAATATTCCTTTAGTACAAGACCTCATTTCATCCTAATCCACTAGCGTGCATCCGTATATCCCTGTCCTCCAACTCCAACCCCTACAACCGTCTACTCGAACGTTGATGGCCTTGTTATCTCTGGGGACATTATCAGTAATTAATTTCAGAGTGGTCAATGATCACCTTCTCTTCCCATACGATTGTTATTGAATTATTTTTTTCATTGCAATCAAATTACAGTTTTTATTATATTAACGGAATTGTAATAAATAAAAAATAGATATATAAAAGAATAGGTGACATGTTATCTAACATTTATATTCTATAATATTTAACACGCTTGTTAATGAAGAAATTTACAAATGTATCTGCCATGGATGATCTTATCTTTTTTTTTTATTGGTCTTAAGGTTTATACACATTGTTCTCTGCGGTTTGTAAATTAAATTTCGTCATTTACACTTCAATTATATATCCATCTTTCATGAAAAATAGGAAATGTCCCCTTTTTTTCTATTCACAAAGCTTCTTCATAGTTTCCCAGTTTCACCATAATGACTGTATTTAGGTGATTAAGTGAGAGGAAAATTTGAAAATTTTCCATTTTAAAATTACTTCCATCGTAAATTCATCACCTTTGAAGTTGTATACACCGATAATTGATACCTTATTACATTCTTCCTTTGAGAATATTTTTATCTACACATATACACACACATAAATAAATATATATTATTTAATGGATGACATTCTTTCTATTATTTTGAAGTAAATATCTAAGTGCACAGTCTGATTTTCTAGTGGGTAATCTACCAAAACGCTTTCTCATTTTATACACATATTTAGCTTCACTTGTTTTGTGTACCTTCAAAGCTTTTTTCCTGAAAAAGTAGTCCTATGTAGATTTTGTTTTGAACAAGTGCCTTAGATAAAAACAAGTGTAATATAGCATTTTGAAGTCCAAGATGATATTGAAAGCGAATCTAAATGCTCACGTGGTGGAACTACTCACCCTTCCCAGTTACAATTTTTAATGTCTTCTTTATTCAGATTCATTACTAAACCTATTATATAGCATGAATTTTAGACAAATTCATTTTTAATTGTTATCGTCAAAAATTTGTCCAAAACTCTCATGATAAAAAATATATTGCCGTTTATTCAATTTTGCCTTCCTCTATATTCCCCTCCAAATTTATTTAGTGATGATTACGACTAACGCATTACAATGTATTTTACAAAATTATATTTATACATAAATATATTGTAACAGCAGTGTAAACTTCAAATTTTTTTATAGCAATGTTACTCTGTTGTATTGACAAACTTTATTACAAAATTAGAAGACTGTTAGGATTTATTGTTCATTAACTTTTGATAAAACAGTTGTAATGCTTTTTATTTACAGTACAGATATTTTATGATTGTTCGTTCCTTTAAACATATATTTCTACTGTGTTTTGAGAGTTTTTTTTTCTCTCTCCTA
>KZ807959.1:59229-71199 GCA_000696205.2 Oncopeltus fasciatus
TATATATATTTATCTGTGCGTTTGTGTGAAAACAAACAAGATATTTAAACTTGTTTTGGGGTTTAGATGAAGATATATATGGAAAATCGTCAATGTCTGCATTGCTGTGAGATAAAAGATTAAAATTGTAAAATGAAGTAAGCATAAATAATTTTTATTCTGCAATATTATTACAAAAATGCACATCGAGGAAATTGCTTATGCAATTCTGAGTGATGAGAGGACTCCAATTTAAAAAAAAATATGGATTGGGGTTCAGAAGGATTCTGAATTTGGTATTCAGGCAAAATCTTTGAAATAATTTATTTTGCTTGTGATCAGATGAGAAAAAGGGAAGTTAGAGAAATATTAAAATTTGTAATCCTAATAACTTTTATGGTATTTGATTTAAGAAAAAGCTTATTAAATATAATACTTGAGAAAGTAACATTGAGGACTGGGTAGGCCCCAATATTTTGAAAATATTGTTACCAATCTCATTATTAAATATATAATGGACGAATAAAATAATTTTCTAAAATTCTAAGATTTATAACATCTTGATGAAAAAAAAAAAAACTTGTTGAGGAAGAAATTTACAAATGTAACTAGGATATCTGAGGCCTTTCTCCTCAGAACCGACTAATCTAAGTTATAGTTTGTTAGTTATACTTCTTACGCTCTCAAAATTTTATGGTACATTTCGGCGTTTACTTTTTCTCCATATTTAATAAAACAAGGGAAATCTGCTAAAATTGCGCACTTATTTTATGAAGGATTATCTATTTCTCATGGCGGGAGGATGTGATCAGCTGACCCTTCTAGTCTCCTAATCGTTTTCTTCTCAGAGAATAATTGTTTGAAATTTGTATTTCACTATCATTTTACAGCAAACCAGATATCTTTTTATCTTCAGATAATTCCGAAATAATACTATAAAGATAACATCAGAGAGAATCACATTCACATTATTAGTGCCCCTTAGGAGTATAAAATAATTAGTTAGGACGAAGTATCTAGCGACTCAGTGCACTCAAATCTACTACGTCATTGTTTTAGTGCGTCATCTCTGAAGTTTGAATAGTCTTTGGTAATTACGGAAATAAAAACTCTATCTATTGAGGAACTACAAAAATATTTATATTAACAATTTCTCATGTTCCCTGTCCAAAGATGCGCAGGAATAAATCGGTTGACTTGTTCATCTTAAAAGCTGAAGAAGTAAATTAAGGTAACAGGTAAAACCACTAATCCTGGTTCTTATCTGTACGGTAAAATTGGAGGAAATGATTAATTAGTGGTTAAATACTTAAAACGTTTTATTCCTATAATATAAAATCACCATTCCGTGGATTTTGCTTGAGATCTTCTTTCTTCAAGTGTAAAACTTAATCCTGGTTCTGGGATAAACAAGTGCTGAGAGAAGATCATGATGATGATAATATTGAATTAGAAACGCCTCGTAAATATATAAAATTTTTTTTTAAATTATTGAAACACCTTTTTTTTCTCATACCTTATATTCTCCGTCTTCCTTGGTTTCTGTACATCTCCCGTTGGCGAGCGCTTTCGGAACCTGTCCATCTTCTGGCCGAATACAAACGTTCACTGTCACGGTCCGTATTCAACTGTGTTTTTCTGTGTGTTAGTTGTGTCAGGTAGCTGTAGGGGTCACTTTTGTCGGTGGTCAGGTATGTTGCATGTGCGAGTTGAGGGTCATCGTCCATTATTCCAGGTATAAGTTGAGGTAGGGATTAGTTGTAATCCCCTTTGTTGAGGTGTCCTAAGTGTTTCGAAAGTTTTTTTGTAAATGTGTTTGTTTGCCTATGGATTATGCTGTCTTCTGTCTTTTTGCGTTGTCGTTGGTTTGTGTGTCGTCTGTTCGTTTGCGTTTGTGTGTTCGTTTTAGTAATAATAGCGGTCTAAATATTGTGTCCGATTGTGTGTTAAGTTGTTCGTTAATTATGTTCTTGTCCGCTGTCCTTGTCTTGTAGATTTCCATATTTTCTAATATGTCCATCTTCCGTCCCTTCTGTTGTTTGTGTAGCAATGTCATTGTTGTTTTTATGTCGGTGAGGTCGTGGCCGTTGTCTTGTAGGTGGTTTGCGTAGTTGGAGTCCCGTTTTTGTCGTTTGTATGCTCGTGCGTGTTCGTCAAATCTCGTTTTTAGTTTTCGTCCTGTTTGTCCTATGTATGTCTGGTTGCATGTGCACGTTAGTTTGTATACTCCGCTGGAGTTGAATGTTTCAGTCTTTATATTGTTCGTGTGTAGGTTGCGTTTTAGTGTATTGTCTGTTTTTAATGCTGTGAGTATACCTTCTTTTCTAAATAGGTTTGTAAGTTTGTAAGTTTCAGTGCCTGTGTATGTTATTGTGTATCTATGATTTGCCTGTTCTTCTTGTTGTCCGTTCGTGTGTGTTTTGTTGTTGTATTTCGTAAGTAGTTTGTCTATAGTGGTTTGTTTGTATCCGTTGTTGTGCGCAATTGTGTATATCGTCCCTACCTCAACTTATACCTGGAATAATGGACGATGACCCTCAACTCGCACATGCAACATACCTGACCACCGACAAAAAGTGACCCCTACAGCTACCTGACACAACTAACACACAGAAAAACACAGTTGAATACGGACCGTGACAGTGAACGTTTGTATTCGGCCAGAAGATGGACAGGTTCCGAAAGCGCTCGCCAACGGGAGATGTACAGAAACCAAGGAAGACGGAGAATATAAGGTATGAGAGTTCTATATTCATTGGTGGTAGAAATTATAATAACCCTTTAGATTATTTACCTTTTTTTTAATCGCTATTTTATTCAAAATTTCTAACAGAGAGTAATATAATAAGATAATAACAATATATAGTTTTTGCAATATATTAATTAGTGATGATTACTTTTTCGGTATGCTTTATAGACTTCAACTCCCAAGTTTAAAAAAAAAAAAAAAAAAAAAGTTTTTTTCTAATGTTCAAAGGGAAAGTTTTTGACCTAAGATATTATTATTACAAGATTTTAGTTGGGGTTCGGTCTTGGTAGATAAAAAAAAAATACGAATTTAACAAAAATGTATTTTTTTAAACAGATTATCTGCCAAATTTTTATTATGGAAATTCTATATTATAATAATGTCAAATATTATTGTATTCTCATGACATTGTATTTTTACAGCCCTGAAAATGACTTACAATGTAAGCTGAAACATTGGTAGATAATCTGTTAAAAAAATTCACTTTTGTTAAATTTTTTTTTTTTTTGGATCTAACTTGACCGAACTCCAACTGAAATCATTTAATAGTTCTTTACAATGTTTCAGTATGAATGAAACTTGATGGGCGAATCATATTATCATTATATAATACGATTCTCTTGCAAACAGTCGCAATACATGTTTATTTTATTTAAATGTATCGAAGCCCTTTGCAGTGTATTCATGAAGCTTAGGTCATTTACTCCTGTTAAATCTCTTAATAGTTTGGCCCGTTCATGACAGACTTGAAAATAAATATTTTCAAATTTTTGACAATTTAAGGAGAGAAATGGGATAAGGGAGTTAATTAGGGAGAAGGAAAATGTCAGATTCTAAAGAAATAGCCGAAGAAAATTTGAGAAAAGTGAGGTTATTGTAAAAATTTAATTATTACAATAATATAACTAAAAATTAATAACAGTGTAGTAATTATATTTTTTTGTGTGTGTGTTCGATATTACAAAAGTATTGAATTAAGATCATTATTCTGCAAAGTTCCATGACCGTAATTGTAATATAGTTCTATTTTAACAGCTGAATTTATGGAAATTATACCCACACACATATATGTATATTCAATGAAGTATAAGATATTTTCCAGTAAAACTTGCCAAACCACGGGATAGGAACCCCTTGAAGCAGGGATATTTGTCAGAATCTCGGAGGGGAAGTGGGGGAAGACAAGCAAGCTTAAGTAAGATGGATGACAGAGGAATTTCTGTAGAGATAATGTTCGAGAACATGTCCTCCAGGTTCTTCGTGCGCGAGTCCTTACTGCTATCTTAGAGCTTCAATTTGAATATAAATATATATATATATATATATATATATATATATATATATATATATATATATATATACTACAGAATAAATATTTCATAAGTGTAATTTTAGTATTTTTACTAGTTAATATTTTCCAATAATGGTGTAAGTTTTTGATAGTGTTTTCTACTTTATTTTTCTAAGCCCACAAGAATGTATTTTGTGAGTATCAGGGAAATAAGCGTTACATGGAGAATTAAAATTTATCAAAATACGTACAAGTTTATTTCAAATTTTTTTATAACCTTTAATTACATAATAAATATATTTCAGTTTATGGAAAAAATAGAGAATTTTAACAACGTACCTCTACCACTTTCAAATTCAATTTGTAACCTCACATTCTATTTTGACTCACGACTCGCATGAGGCAAATATACTAACATTAAAAGACAAGGATTCCATAAAAAGACTCTTGATGATCCTGTATTTTTTTAAATTAGATGATTTTTGTTGGGGTTCAGTCAAGGTAGATCCAAAAAAAAAAAAAATAAAATTTAAAAAAAAGAGAATTTTTTAAAAAAATTTTCTATTGACGTTTTGACTTACACTGTAAGTTCACATTTCTATGACTGGAAATCACATTTCAGTCAGAGAAATGTGAACTTAGGAACAGAACGTCCTCTCTCATCTACATGATAGCCCTGAGGGTGGCTTACAATGTAAGTCAAAACGTCCACAGATAATTTTTTTTTTAAATATACTTTTTTTTTTTTAAATTTGTATTTTTTTTGGATCTACCTTGACTGAACCCCAACAAAAATCATCTAATAATAATACCGACGGTCAAGAAATTATCTTTTTGTATTTTTAAGATTTAAACTCTTACAATAGAAGTACGCAATCTACAAATCTATACAGCGACCAATTTGAACATACGGTGAAGAACATCGGGGTTCCGTCAAGCATTCTAACATCCAAATACTCAATATGATAAGTCCAACTTATCCCTTCAGTCTCTTTTCTTAATGCTTCTTCCTTTTCAACTGTCTACATCCAAACCTATTTACACAGGCCCTGTCCTTCAACCGTAATCTCTATAACACTCCCCGCCGACTTAAACGAAAATGGCCTCGGGACCTCCTGGGAACATAGATTCTATTTAAATTTATCTCTATTGTGTATATATATATGTGTGTGTGTGTATGTATAATATTCTTTACAGTCCTTAACTTAACAAATATGTTAAAGGATTTTAAAAAAAATACGTCTTCTTTTTGTTATTGTGATCGCAGTTATATCTTTTTAAAAACATTAGAACTACTAAACGGATTATAATCTACTAAGCAGAGTTTGAACTGGTAAAAGAAAATGTATCATAATTTGAACTATGGGAAAAAATGTTCAGTCGATGTTGTTACTTTTTATCTAGAGAGTTTAACTTTGAGAAAATAGGAACACTGTAATATGTTACACATCTGTTAAATGAAGAATGGCTGTTAATGACGTATTGTATGTAGAACTTCACGACAGTGGAATTTTAACATCATCAACCAGAACTTTAAGTCAAGTTCTACTGGGTTAAGTTTCTCAAGGCTTGAGATTAATTACAAATTGAGACAAAAACACGTTCCACGGGCGCAGTGTATTTGTATGTGATTAGAAGTTGTGTATCAGATTCCCTAGCCCTGGGGATAGAGACTTCTTGAACTCCGGAGTGAGTTTCTGCGAACATCTCGCAACTTAGTTCAAACAGATCACAAAGTCAGAGAACTCTTGAGGTGAAACTGGCATGGATAGTGAAGACGGCTCCACGCCCGTCTTGTTCTCACAAAGTTATTGAAATTCCAAACTCTTCGAAGCTGTTTTGCTAGACTCCATTGAAACTAGTCTGCATTTTTGGTAAGAGTAAAGCTGTGATAAGCCCGAAGAATCTTCAGCAGCCTGATGTGGTACGGATATCCGCCTTTCTAGACCTCAATAATCAATTCTACATCAATGCCTCTTATACACACAATCGGATACACTATTCGATAATTATTTGTTGTTTTATTTATCAGCTTTGATCCAACCCTCATTAACCTTAAAGAGTCTGTAAATTTTCTAAAGGGCTCAATATTTTAAGATGAGTTCGTAACCTTTTGAAACTAATAGCCTGCGTTCAAACGAGATACATTAATTGTAACCAGTTAAATGTATTGATTTTATATGGGATACGATACAATTACCTTTAGCTTGAGTGAATAAATTTTAGATTTCCAGCGAATCTATTGTGGATGGATAAAATATCAACTTTTCACGTGGGCCATACAGAAAGCCGGTAGACTGTTTCGGTCTCTCAATCTGGACCCTACGGGTTCGAATCCCTTACTCTTATAGAGCTATAATATAGAAATCAAAAATAGCCTAGAGCTCTGGATGTTTAGAATATGTTCGCTACCTGAAGATAGCCTCTCCTCCTCACGACCCTAAATGGTTGAAAGTAAGATTATTGACAGTTTTTAGTGCAAGGGAACAGAATAAAAAATCTAACTGTCCCAGCCAGGACACGAACATGGATCTCCTGCTATCCGGGCCGGTGCATTTACCAATTAAGCTACCTGGACCAGTCTGATAAGTTAATAAAGTTCCCGCACTGGTGTCAAGAGTCTAACCACCAAGGCAGGCGAATATAACGTCTTATGCTCGGAGAAGCTGAGACAATATATTATATATCATTTACTTTTAATTTAAAAGTAAAAAACGAGAGTAATTTTACAGCTTGACAATGTCAGCTCCTTCGAGCATAAGACGATATATTCGTCTGCCTCGGAGGTAAGACTCTCAGCACTAGTGCGGGCAATTTAATAACTTATCAGACTGGTTCCGGTAGCATAATTGGTAAATGCACCGGTCCGGATAGCAGGAGATCCAGGTTCGAGGCCTGGCTGGAACAGTTAGATTTTTTATTCTGTTCCCTTGCACTAAAAATTGTTAAAGTTTACGTGGGATTAAATACCACAAAAAAATAATATTTGTAAGATTATTGAGATTTAAAAAATAACGTACGTAAGCCTATCAATATATATATAGTAATCAAGAACAGGTGGGATAGAGAATGCAGTGAACATACAAAAAGAAAAAATCACAAATAGTAAAATTTTCGGGAATTTCTCGCCCTTCGTCGGTGAGGAGTAAGGTGAGAGGCTGGAGATCAGAAAATTTTACTATTTGTGATTTTTTTCTTTTTGTATGTTCACTGCACTCTCTTTCCCACCGGTTCTTGATTACTATATATCGCAGCCCGTTTCATTATATATATATATATATACATAAACTCACTCCTCCGGGCAGCCAACGTTCTCAGCTATGTAATATTATACATTATGCATACAGTTTCGAAGGGCCGTCAGATATTGGGTGCACTGTAAATATTTTCTTCTACCTATAACATATAAATAAATTAATCCCTTAAGCTTCCCACCTTAATGAATTCTTCTTTCTAGAGAACCTCTTTCTAATGCTATACTTAGTAACACCCCCATATGAAATTCATCTTTATAGTTTATCAGAAATTCGTTACTTAAACGGAGATGAAGTAGCATAGGGATGGGATTTGAAATAGGGGATGGTTTCCACCAATCAAGCGAGGGGAGACCCCATTTCGACGCATGACGACCTCCATTGACTACTGCGGATGACAGAGAGCTTCAGACCCGCGCTCTCAATACAGTACGCGGGATTGCGTTCGATCAGCCGTGTTGCGAGCGGTTGGTGACACCGCACACACACGAATGGGGCACGTTCACAAAGGGGACAGCAGCCAATGAAAATCCAGAGTCCATTTTCCCATTTACACTGATGATCAATGTGTAATTTCACAAAACACCCCTTAATTAAAAACTCTTTTTTAAAGTAATAAAATTTGAAGCTTATTACTTGTTTTTTCACAGATGAAACCAAAGTTAATTTACTCATTATTTACAATTCATTTATATATTTTAAATCAACATTATTAACGCGTGAGAAATAATCAGGGTTTCAGTTAGGTTAGGAAAAATAAAATATTCCAAAATTTTTAGGTAATTATTTTATTGTTACCAACGTTTCTACTTAATTCTCTAATTTACTTCTGCAGACTGTGATGTCACCATAAATCTCTCTCGAAGATCTATCCAGACAAAAGTGACCTATAAGTTAAGTCAAATCGTATGCTATAATAAAATAAAATAATTACCTAATATTTTTGGATTATTATTTTATTTTTCTCTTCCTATCCGTTTTAATTCGCATGCGCAATACTCGACTACCAACCAATCACTAACCATTGAATATAATATTAAAAACATAGGACTAAATCGATAAAAATATTTAGAGATATAAATTTTGAAATTCTTCTCATTATTAATTAATACAATTGGTGGAATTAATTACTAATTATCTTTATTTATGAACTACCATATCATTAAAACACTTTTGACATCAGTAAAGTATAATAATCGAGAAGAGAATTAAATATGTGTTATCGATACTTGATTGAGTTAATGAGGAGGTATTAGTAGGGGGATTCGATTGTGGAATTTAAAGAAACAAAAACTTATTTGTAAACCAGAAGATTTTTCATTATTGCCAATATTTCGGCAGTAATAAAAAAAGGTTTTCTCTTCTTATAAACCCCCACTAATCTTTTTTATTCAGGAAGTGTTTCCGTAAGAATGTTAAATGAGTTTGGACGTTAGAAAATTATAGTTTAAACCTATTATTTTCTTTATACAGAAGATTTTACGATAATAAATTTTGGTGTCTTTAACTCCTTCTATCTTTATCTGGTTTTGAGCAAAAATTAATTGTTTTAATAGTTACATTTTTTTAAATGCCTAAATACCGAATTTGGTTTTTATCTTTAATTAATAAGGAGGTCCGCGTCATCTCTATAGATTACATTTTTAAATATTTTGCAATGTAAAATATGGAATACTTTTTTAGAGTGACATACTAAAAATGGGAATGCTAAGTGGGAGACAGGGCTAGCCAATTCCCGCAAGCCCTAGGAGTTGAAGTAATGGGGCGTAGCTTTGGAACTTCTCAAATGAGTCGAAGCGTACAATTAAGGCGTCAAGGGAAATTAACTCAATTGCAACCCCCGGGTGGAGAGGTCGTAGTAGGGAGGAAGTCCTAGGGAGAAAGTCCTACCTCTCGATTGTACAGTTAAGTAGGCTTTGTCGGCCTTAGTGCCATAGTCTAGACCATGAAACGCCTTGGATTGAGATTTAGAAGTTTGCAACAAATTTATGAGGAATAAGGTATTCGCAAAAGTTAAAAATGTTGGGGAGATAGTTAAAAGTTTAAATTTAACATTATATGAACCAGGAGCTAAGGGATGTTTTGATGTTTTCTGCAAGTCTGAGAGGTGAAGTAGAATGGAATTATGTACTAAGGGAATTCCTTACTAGACACAACAGCCATAGAGTGCTTTAAGGTGCATAAATCTGATAATAATTACCTCTCATTTCCAGACTGATGTCCTGAATGACAACTGTATTCGGTTACACTGCTAAGAAGCAGCTAAGAAGTTATGTTTCTTTAAAAATTAACAGTAATAATTAATTGAGAGTCTTTAACAGCAATGAAGAAAAAGGATTCAAACAAACTAATATCAAAATTTGTGAAAAGATGTTCAAGTAATATTAATTGCATTTATTTATTAGTAGATAATTCGGTGGGGTTCAGCCCAGGTACATCCAAAAAAATAAAATTAAAAAATATGTGTTTTTCTTAATCTGTTTGTTACCTGGATGGCACAACGTCCTCCCCTCGCCTTTATAAGAGCACTGAAGAAAATTTGAAAAATCCTTGTTTTTAAATTGTATTTTTACAAATCAACCTGGACCGAACCCCAAAAATTTTCTAAATTATCTATTAAAATCTCCACGATCAAGAATTCTCTATTTTAATTTTGTATTTATTTCTCTCTAAAAAAGAAGAAGAAGGCCGCTAGATCTGAATTTTTCTAAAAGTTATACTGAATATAAATAATTTATAATTATCTTTGAGCTAATTCAGTTTTAAAATTACATACATGATACAATTAATAAAGAAATATTAATAATAAAAAAAGAAAAAAAAAANTCGAGTAAAATTTATTTGTTGTAATTCTAAAGAAGTATTTATGGTTACTTGAAATATTAGTCCATTTGGTATTGACCAAAGTACATGCACGAACACAAAACAAGTCCGTCTGATAGAAATTGCATTAACTAAGCAAATTCCTCAGAACAACTCGTATGTGTCCATAAATATATATATATATAAGTATATTAATTTGATTAAGAATTAATTATAATTTGAACAATCGCATTTCATTCTAATTTTTTTTTCCTTACCCGCCATTTTATGACTTTTCGGTACTTTTAAAGAATTTATTTTTTCAAACTTGAACAATCGATTTTCTTTTATTTATTCCTGCCTTCAAATGTTTCAATCTTTTGGTTATTTTTAAGGGATTTGGGGTCATATTGAAAATTACCGTAAGTTCCAAACGCTCTAAAATTAATAAAAAAAATCAAGAAAGAAAATTTGTTGTTTCAATTTGAAATAAAAAAAGCTTCTGTTAATAAGTGAGAAAATACTAAAATATTGATTAGTTCTTTCGCTCGAGATGAAAAGTTGCCTCAGAGAGAGAACAAATTTTGAAATATGATAACTTAGTTGTTCTTAAAATATAGAGCATATCATATTTATTATTTAATTAGATAACAATTATATAAAATTACTTTTATACAATTTTTCTAAAGTACTTTGAATGAAAACACTTATTCTAATGTACAGAATCCAAGGTCTTTTTTGTCATTTCGTTCAGGCACATTTGAATTAATTCATTTTTTTGGCTGAAGTAGCATGATGGTGAGAAGTAGTTTTTAAGGAAGACCAAATTTAATAAATTTTAGAATGATTTAGTAAAAAATGTATTATCTTCTATTTTTTTAATGCATATTAAAGTAGATATTTACATGTATATAAGTTATGTATATAAGAAATTTACCCGTACTTTTCCCTTTCGAACATTCCAGAGCTACCCTATAGAGTAATCTTACCTTTTACGGAAATTTGCTTCCAACAGTAAAGAAGAAATGTATCATTACTATACATTATATAGGTCCATCTTTAATGAAGTATGAAAATATCCTTAGTTTTATATTTTTTCATTTACTTTTTTTTTTTTTTAACAATTCCTCTTGCCCTACACCCCTTCTCTCAATCTGCCACAATCCCATACACCTGAGAACAGATTAGGGGGCCCTCGGGTATCAAACTTCCTCAGCTTCGGGGTTTGGTTGTCGCTACAACGCGCAGATCTTGTGTAACAGAAGACGAGTGCTCATGTTCCCGTATTTGATTTGACGCCTAACGCTCACTAGGTACATTATGGCCGTTAGCATATAAATGTGTATGTAATGTGAGTAGAATGAGCGATTTTTAGAAAATGAGAGTATATTTTTTGCTAGAAAAATTTGAATGCTAATACGAAATTTAATATTAAATTTTTAATGAATTTCACGTGTCACAAGTACTTTGCGGGAAGTATAATTGTACATTGAAATCATTAAAAAAAATATCCGATTGATATTATTTTAAATTATTTAACAGAATCAACACAAAGGGAAAGTCGTAGTTATAACTTCCTCTTGAAGATCCGAAGTTATCTTTAAGTTCCATTTCGTCCACACCAATACTACACCAGAACTTTGACCCTGGAATTTGACAGATCCAGTCTGCTCTCCATGCTTCCTGGAGACAGCCACTGGAATTTCTCCAGGCCTTTCCTCGACAGATCTAATTTAGCCTTGTTAATTAAGTATTGATACCCGATACTCGTCTCTTACTCCATTTCTCTGCCTGCGGTAATTCCGTCTTTACGGATAATCGGATGGCAGTCTGAGAGTTCTAGCAACTGTACAATTAACTCTTAATAGACAATTTCCAAATATATATATAAATAT
>KZ807959.1:74590-110697 GCA_000696205.2 Oncopeltus fasciatus
TGTTTTTGTTTTGTGTTTTATTGTAGTATTCACTATATAAATCTAATTGTATTATATTGTTGCTATATTAAAATTGTTTATCTATTGTTTCAAATTTAATTATTAATTTACTTTTTAAGTTATATAATTTATATTTCTGTTTTTAAAATGTTTTTATCTATATTTGTGTATGTCTGTGTGTAGGTGTGTGTACGAATATAACTTATTGCACACCAAGTACTATATAACGTAATGTAAACAAGCACTAAAACACGGAAAACATTTAAAAGAATGGATAACAGATTTAACCCTAGATAAACCCCAACAGTCAGGGCGCAATAACCATGATGTTGATCGCCCTATAACCTGATCCTAATCCTAACTTACAATTTATACCTATTAGTCTGAACAAACTTCAAATCTGCCTTTGCAGAACTTCCATGTTGTAAACAATATGACAGTATCGATAGACAGCTGTCATTATAGATCTTCCATCAGAATGCTTTAAGATGTAGATTCTCTGATAATTCGGGAGAACTCTTTCAACTTGTACACATGATGAAGGTAAAGGCACAAAAATAGAGCATGTTCTAAGATAGAGAAGGCATTGCTTATGATGGCTTCTTTAACGAAGGGGCGGACATAACAGGTTGTAGAGGCGATAGTGGTGTTTATGAGATACTGCCCTGACAGAACTTCTACCGAACTTGTACTGTCTAAAGGCCAGAAGCTTTGGTGGTCAGGGGGCGAAGTGGCACCGCCTGGCCAAGCTAATTGAGCCAGACGGAAGTAGTTAGCGAGGGGTGGTTTTGGAATTTGTGGCGGGGGCGGGCGGTGGCTTTCCACTCCCTCTGTTGTTTAGTCATTTGTTTACGCCATTGTACTACTTGCCTACTGCTCATTAGTTCATTTATTTTAAAAGCAGTTGACAGAGAACAGGCTACATATTTTCCAATTCTACTGTACTGACCGTTAAAGCGATTATTCATTCAGACCTCCTAGCTCTATCTATGCTTATCAGTATGTACTTTGATTATTAGTATTTCTGCTAGATCGCGCTGAAATGCACTTCTATCATTCATTTTCACGCCATGATTAACTTTTTTTTTCTTTTTTTTCTACTGACTCCATTGTGAACAGACTTGTGCTATTTTCCCCTCACAACAAATTGACTTATTACTCTTTTATTTTATATTTTATTATTTCATCTGGTAGTTTAATATAGAAATTATCTAGACATCAGATGTCAAATTTTTCATTTAGAGATTTATGGTTTTCGGTGGTTCAAGAAATGACAGCATTTGCAGATTTCCACATAGCCAAAAGCAAAGGCATCTCAAACCAGACAAAACCCGTTCTCTTTGGTGGAATTTACAGAAGATTGCTCTAAATGCTATTTTTTTTTTTAGTCAAAAATAAATTGTGATAAGTTGATTTTCAAATTCTTGCTTTTACTTGTTGCACAATTGATTATCACCAGTTTTCTTTATAGTCCATTTCTACGCCCCTGCACTGACATTATTTATTTAATCGATATAAATTACTTACTAACTTTTTATTTAATCTCTTTAAATTTATAAAATGTTACTTTTAAATTAATGTTTTTCCGATTGGCCTAATAGTGTGTTCATAAGCCAATAGTTCATTTCCTCTCTGAGAAAAAAATGTAATTTAAAATGTTTTCTTAAAAAAAAAAAAAAAACTGTAGCGTATTATAATATAGATATATGCACAATAATTATTTATTTATAGAGCCAATGACCTTAACAGTCGACGCGCGCGCAAAAAAAAATTTTGTTATGGGAACTTAGAGACTCTCTCGTCTTCATGATAGGCTGCCCTGAAGATAGCTTACAATATAAACCGAAACGTGGGCAGTTAATGTTTAAGAAAATACACTTTTTTTTTTAATTTTTATTTTTTTGGATCCACCTTGACTTATCCCCAACTAAAATCATGTAATAATAAGAATTTTTTATGGGCCGAACAATTATAATATATTTAATTATATGAGATTAATTTATGATTAATTTTATCAATAGATTGTTAGTAGCAAACGTTGAAGACAACCTGTTTTGTGTGGTATACATGGGTGGAGAAAAAAAAATTAATGAGCCTGAAAATTAAAATGCATATATTTATTCAGACAGCAGTATTTTTGTGCATGCTACCTTAATCTGTAAATGCACGTAAGCAGCTGCCAACTATTATTATTTGTTAATGTGCACACATACACACACACACAGCGATTGATAAAAATTAAATGCCACTAAGAAGACACCAAAAACTTACAGATCTGTTTTTTTTATGATAGGTGGTACCTCGTTGTCCAATACTTTTAAAAGTGAAATTTCTTATGGGGTAAAAATTTCTTAATTTTTTTAAAACAAACGAAATAAAATTTAATTAATATGCAAAATATGAGAAGTTACAGACAACTCTAAAGTAAATGCCTACAAGAAAAAAAAAAAAAAAAAAAGAAAAAAAACCAGGCTGAGAAGGAGAACAGACAGAAAAAGAAGTAGTAGACAGACAGGAAACAAGCTCTTGTTAATTAAGTCCTTGCAACTTAATCCTAGCGACCAAGTTTTCAACAATTTCCTCAGAATTGGCTTCCTTACGCTTCTCCTTCACCCCTAGGAATCGCTGCCAACACAATATCTGTTACTTTTCACCCTCGGATTTAACTTCAGCTACAGCCGATAACCTCCAAGTAACCTACTAGTTCTAGATAAAGGTTACCTTAGTAAGTCATCTGCGAATTCAGGAATGTTCACTCATACATTCTACATGTGTATACATACATGTATTGGCAACAATTTGAGAGTACATATTTTATTTTAAGTAGATTTCCCATGTGTCCATTGAAATTGGTCTTCACCTATCCCAGATTAGCGAAACTAAAAACATGGTACACTCTAATATATATATAATGATAACGAAACACTGGCGGTTGCGATATGTTTATTATAAATAAGAACAGAATTATAAAATGAACATTGAACACACAAAGAGAAAGAATTACTATGAGTATTAAATTTAAATTTTTGGGGAGACTTCTCGCCCTTGGTCAGACAGAAGTAAAGACAGTCTTCTTTCTTCCTCTTGCTCTAATTATATATATACTTTAAAATACATAGATCAATAAAAAATAATATTTAAAGAGATATATATCTGGCGCAATTAAAAAAACCAAAAACAAAAACCAATTGTTCATTTAAATACAAAATTTAAACAGCTAGATGAGTTCACTTTTGGCTAAAATTTGCCTGGGTGGGAATGAATGTTTTGATTGTTATCAATATTTAAAACTGTAATCCTTTCGTTTTAATGAGCGTTTAAAAGAAATTTTTTGAATAAAGTAGACAAATGTAATTTTATAACATTTATAATTCATAAGTAAAAAAANTCTTCAACACGTCCATGTGTGTCATTAAAGTCTAGAACGCCAAAGAATTTGGGATTTCTTTACAACTGTCAAGAAACCTTCATATTAAACTAAAAACAATTGATTAAGGGATTTTATGGAGAATATTTTTTTTTTTAAGTTACGTAAATGTTTAAACGACATAAAGGACAAAAAATCGAATTTAATAAAGTTTGTTTTCTATAATATTTTCACGAAAACTTCAAGGACAATATTTAAGAATATAAGTACAGTAGTTGAGTACTCCCCCCACTTATCCTCCCTGGACAGTTTTGAGTGGTCTTTCATTTTACGCTCATTGCTTTCATCGGCCTATAAGACTTAAATCCTCATTTTCTCTCATTTATGCCAAGGAAACATGAGAAATCTGCTCCGTTTACGCATTTCCTATCTGAAGGACTTTTTGCTATTATTTTACTTAAAGTTTGTTTTAAGTTTACAATTTTTCTAATCATTAATTGATCTAATGATAGTTGTAAAAAATAAAATAAATATCCCAAAGTGGTTAAGTTTTTATTTACCTCTGACCGACCGCCACGATAATAAGATTCTTATGTCGAAATTATTTACTTTATACACATCACATATGTATGTAAAAGTGTCTACTTTAAACTTTAATATACATAATATATACATTGTGTGCGTGGTGTGTGTGTGTGTGTGTGTGTGTGTGTGTGTGTGTGTGTGTGTGTGTGTGTGTGTGTGTGTGTGTGTGTGTGTGTGTGTGTGTGTGTGTGTGTGTGTGTGTGTGTGTGTGTGTGTGTGTGTGTGTGTGTGTGTGTGTGTGTGTGTGTGTGTGTGTGTGTGTGTGTGTGTGTGTGTGTAATGTCTAATAAATTATTTATCTTTTAACAATAATTACCTTCAAACGTTTATTTATTGTATTTGAAGTGACTTTTTAATTGCAAAAATCCCGCTTTTGACAGAAATCCTATCGTTCTACCCTTAGAAAATAAATGATATATTTTGAATAATTAGTTGACTGTACCGAGTGTATTTTTTTTGGTGACACATAAATCACTAAACTTTAACCTGCAAAGTGCTATATGATATAAAACATAATAAGTTGAATCGACGCAATAAAAAAAAAAAAATAAATAAATAAAATAAATAAATAAATAAATAAAAATTCTACACACGTGTTTGAGTTAAGTCCTTAAAAAAAAAAATGTATACCTTTCCATTAGCGAGTTCTCTAGTTAAAAGAATATAACAGATAGTTCCCTAGAAAGTGTCTCTTTCAAACACACGCCCTGATTTTGAAATTTAGGTCTCTCGAAAGTCAGCATTTGGAAAAAAACCGCATAAAAGATATTGAGTGAACACATCATTGAAAAGGCTCTATGAAAATAGTTCAATTTTTCTCTTAAAAATAAAGCAAGGCTATAAATATGACATTTTAAATATCTGACTTTTTTTTTCAAAATGAGAAATGAAAATAGAATTAGTTGTGTAAACAAGTCTAAAACGAATCGGTACAGTAATGTGTTAACCCTGCAGTTTTTGTATAGGACAATACAATATATATTATAAATACAAAATAAATTTTAATATGTATTTTCTATAATACTATTCCATTCCAAATTACAGATAATTATTGAAGTGATAGAATTTGTAAAAGATAGAGTTAACGTACGAGTCGTTACGATAAGTAATGTGGAGTGTACACCACTCGATTTTCACTCTTATCGATATATAGTTGTTAATTCACACTACTAATATAATAATTATCTTAATGTCGAAATTATGAAATAATATTTTTCTGGTAATAATGCTCTACAGTTTTATTGTAGTTATACTATTATATATAAGTATAGTATATTAGTCCGGACACTGTGAATGACATTTGGTGAAAGTATTTCTTCTTTTTTAAGTCAAAAATTGTTTTGACAATCCACTGAGCTTAGTAAATGGCAAGAACCCAAGTTAGATGAGATTCACCAACCTACCAGAACGGATATTTCCAAGACATCAATAGACATAGAAGTCAATAGTTCTAACGATCCATAATAAGAAATGATGAAGATACATCTTGAAAACTACAAAATGTTGGACTCGAATCTACATGCATATACATGTGCCACTTAAATCTCTGCATGCACATACGGAGAGAATAGTCAACGTTCCGGCAAATCTCTTACCTCTTTGGATGCCGACTGAGATACTGGAGAAGGTTACAATGGCTTTGGCTAGCTATGTTTTGTCCCAAGAATTCTTAATTCAAATTTCTATAGAACGACTTATTCAAACAATTACTGGAGTGATATTGAATGCCCCTACTTTTGAATATGTTAAATCCAGGTTTGCCCCCTTGTAATTTAGCTTTATGTTAATTTACTTAAGTATGTACCTTTCAAGTTTTAGATAATATTAAAGTTTTAAAAAAATTAGCTTTCTTTTAGATTTTAGTGTATTATTTTTGTTTAAAGTTCTTATGAAAATTAGCTAATTTTTTAACTAAGTATAAAATGTATAGTTTATTTATAGAACTTTTTCTTTATTTTATAATTTTTTAAGATGTGTGTATTACATAAGGTATTTACCGGTGGACTGCCGTTATGTAGAGTCACAAATAATATTTTATAATTCATAAGTAAAAAAATTCTAATATTTTCCTTGGTTTTCTTACTACCTATAAATGAATGTGATTGTATGATGTATGGCATACATTTTTTTGTGGAGTGTGCAAATTATTATGCTATCTTAATCTATAAAATCTCGTTAATAGCTGTCAATTACTTATTATTCGTAATAATGTAGGGATATATTCCAAGGAGGTAGCCAACAATATATTTGGAATAATATCACTGAGACCTCTTCATCTCTATGCCGTAATCGCTAAATCATTATTACTGCATAAGCAAATTGCATGCAGGGTTTAAAAAAATTCCTGATATTTTACTATAAACTGAAAATATTTAAATACATTTTCAAGAGAAAGGGGATTAATTAATGAAATTCCACATGCAACAGTTGATGTTGTAGTCTGAGGAGAGCTTGATATCACTAAGAATTACCAATGCATTTTCCAAGCAGTCTTAGAATTAGAGAGATATTGTTAGAAATTAGAGACAAACCAGGACCATTTTGAGACACCGGAAACCTTCCTTAAGAGGCGTTCATTTAGCGCTAAGTCCTGGAAGAAGTGACGAAGGTAAATCCGGAGATTAGTCAAGAATGAGCTCCTCTGCCTTGCAGTAAATTTTACAGGAATACAGCCCGGACATTCTTAAGTCGCACTGCTTAGCAAACTTAATTTACAGTCGGCTTTGTCTCCTAAAGCTTTCAACAGGAGAGAGATTGTAAGTTATGGCTCTTGAAAATACCACTGGGCTAACTTCTACTGCACGTAAATAAGTAATGTTAATTCCTTATAGATAAAAAATATTGTTAATTTACCGTTTCTTCTTCCGGGTTGGACCGTGTCAAGTTGTCGATAGTTGCCGAGCTTACGCACATCCTGTAATGGCTTGTTCAGGGCTGAATGGAGAATGAGAGCTGTTTTTTAAATTCAGGTGGTATAAAAAACAGCTCTCATTCTCTACTCAGCCCTGAAGAAGTCATCACATGATGTGCGAAAGCTCGGCAACTATCAACAACTTGACACGGACCAACCCGGAAGAAGAAACGGTAAATACATCTGACGACCGTCGAAGCCTACGTGAACAAAGATTGTTAATGCAATTTGCAGAGCTATCAGACTCTTTACCAATGCAGGATCAGTAAAAATCCTTTGAAATTATTCTATATTCGCTTTATGGGACAAACGCTAAGAATCTGATTACTCTATAAAGTTTTTTTTTTTAATGGAATGATTCTAATCAAACTTTCCATACACAAAAGTTGTATTCTATTATGAAGATACATAGAACATTACTTAAAAAATAAATTAATAAATAAAAATAAAAATTGCTTAGTATGGCCGGGCAAATAATTTAGTGAGAGGAATAGGAATAGAGGAAACGAAAAATTGAAGCTGTAAAGTAATTCTGCATTGGCTGAGATATGTCCATCTCAGCCTGGGCCATATAAACGGCCTTGGAAATTTACGGCCTACGTATCTGACAACCAATCCGCGGCTCGAATCCCACGAATTGCAGGTATAACTGCTGAATTTTTTCTGTGAAAATATCACGCTATTCACCTTGATAGCATTAGGTGACTTAAAAAATTTCAAACGATCTTCACCGATCCAACGTTAGAGAAGCTTAAAATATGGTACTTAAAATACAAACACGCATATATATGTTCAAAAGGAGAGTTTTTTTGACCGTATATTATTATTAGGGGATTTTAGTAGGGGTTCGGTCAAGGTAGATCCAAAAAAATTTTTACAAAAGTGTATATTTTTAAAAAGATTACCTGCCAACGTTTTGGCTTACGTTGTAAGCCATCTTCAGGGCTATCATGAAAACGAAAGAGGACGTCCTGTCCATAAGTTCACATTTCCCTGAAGATGGCTTATAATGTAAGCCGAAATGTTGGCAGATAATTTTTTTTTTAAATAAACTTTTTTTAAATTTGTATATATTTTTTTTATCTTCCTTGACCGAACCCTAACTAAAATCATCTAATAATAATATCTGCGGTCAAAAAATTCTCCATTTGAATATTCTTACATTTTTTACCAAATCTTCAGGCGAAATTCCACTCCTGCCTTTAATCGGGCCGATGGAGATAAATACGANAAGAATGTATGTGAACGAGATCATTATATTTTTCTGTATGAACTTTAAAGGTCTCATGTTGTATATAACTTTCTTTTAGCAGATTTTGCGTGACAGATATATATATATATATTATTAAGTTCAGTGGCCATACCTTATAAATTTATTTATTCTTATTAATGAACTTCTTTAATCAAACTAAGAAAAATCTACTAAGCTTTTTTCAGCTCTCATTTGACAGACATTTTGGAAAGAACTGCATAAGCTTTTTAATATTTAAAGTTGGTCAAAGTGCGGAGAGTAATAGTTTAAAATTATACGAGGAATCATGTGTAATTTATTTTATAATAGAGGCCTGGTTATTAACAGGAACGGTGAATATCACTAAAAAATGTTTTGGGTTCTCTGTTGAGAGAAAATTAACGGGAATTTTCCAAATGATATGTAAAACTGAAACATTTTCTTTTTAAATTTTGAATGAACAATTGAACATATCTAAGGGTTATTAGAAATTCATTCATATTTTTAAATATATTCATTAAATTCATTGAATAGCACTCTGGTTAAACGAACTTTTAGGGAAATCCTTTTATTTATTTTTTAAATAAATCATCTTGAGATCGTTTTACATTTTAAATGAAATTACTTCTTACTACATAGTAATTCACTTCAAATGGTTTCGGTCTTTTCCAGTAATGACTGGATAGTTTAATCTCTTTCAATTTTTGTAATTGCCACTCTTATACCATATGTAGTTTTACTTTTGTAATTTCTAAAAATGGTACATAAGAGGAAATAAAATTAATGTGAACCATACCATGTTTGTCTATTTTAAGCGCACAAGATTAATAAGACATTTTGAATGCATTTCATTTTTTTTTATTCAAGCTATTAATAAAGAAACATTGATTTACCTTATCTAAATTACAGAAAATACATTATTTTCAACAAAGAAATGATTGTGAGTTAGGATTTTTTTTTTCAAACACTTGCAGGTAAACCTATTTTAAAAATCTTAGTAAACAAATTTAGTAAACCTTTTTGTTCATGTGTTTGCCTAAAAGTCCTAAAAATATATCGAAACTTTCATGTATCCCCAAGTTCATTGTGTAGTATACTCTGAATGCTGATTGTCGGGCATTAATGGAGGCAAATTCAATTCCACCTCCTCGACATCCTGGGAGTATTCCCAATCCCGCCACTCCAGGGAACTCCGGGATAAAGAGACCATTATCCAGGAGGCTATTGGCGTTTAGAACTTGGATAGAAACAAGGCAGCCACTCAACATTGACAACTCAAACACAAGAGCTCTAATCCTTCCACCCCCCACTGATATTCATACTTCAAAGATTGGAGCGAACAAAGGGGTAGGCGAGCTGACACGCACACTCACTATTCCATATAGATATGTCCAAACATTGATGTCCATAGAGCAATAAATAACTAGTAGTAACAAAATACAATTTAAAATAAAAATGAGCATAGGTATTAAAGAAATTTCATTTATAAATATATACATAACGTGAATTGAAGTTCTAAGCAAAATGTTTTGTTTTTTTATAAAACCCTCCTCATTATTAATTTCACAATAATTCGTATTTTTACATTCTTTCTATAAAAAATATTATAAAACTGGAATGTATATCCCCTTCCGAAACTATCATCCGATTCGTGAAAAGAAAATGGCATAGCCCAGTATTTTGACTAATTTATTTATTTTTTAAACGATTAAATAAAAAATCAAATTGTCGCAGCTTGGGAGAAAGGATACTACATCCACAAACAACATACTTCATACACATGGGAACGCACAAAAAGAGAAAATTACACAATGAGTTAAAAAATTCCTGCGAGAATAGCAGATCACTAAAAAAAAAAAATTATTTTCACTACATTCTTTCCCACATCCGTTCTTATATATATATANAGATCTCAGTTCTTCCCACAACTCGTATATTATAGTTGGAAAGACGGAGCGCTATAAACAGGTGTGTACTGATCACTGGCTACACCGCTACTGTTTTTTTTCTTTTTAAGGTCATGTTTCGTTAATGAAATATATACGTATATATATATATATATATATATATATATATATACTCATATTGTTACCTAAGTTAATAGTATGATTTCTAATTCAAAATTCATGTAGTTTAATTCATTGTAAAATATATCATTTTTCATATACGAGTTAAATTGTTTAAATTGATACATGCTTGGAAGTCGAACACGATTGGTTTTATTGTAGAGAGATAAGAGCTATAATTAATTATAAGTGATAAAAGAGCACTCGTTTATGAACCAGAATTTAAAATTTGGTCTAATTAAAATCAAACCAAACTAGATAATTAAATACTTAGCTTGAACTCGCTAGTGATTGAAATCATGTAAGGGTGAGGCGCGGTTTTAAGGACTCATAAATAAGGAAATTATTAATATTTTTTGTTATTCTTATCTTATTTCATTGTGATTGTTATTGTAAAAAAATGGGGGGGACAACACTTCTATTATTCTCTGGTAGCACTATGAAGAGGAGTGGAATAAATTCTAGGATATTAAGGTTGAGAAATGAAGGCTATGTGCTTGGGTGCCTTCTTCTGTTTAATAACATGAAAAAATTAATAATTACCTTTTTTGATAGTATAAAAAAAGGAATAAAAAGAAGATAATTTAATTCCAAATAAATGCACTGAACATAAGAGATGAACTCATGGATAAGATATAGTTGGTTCAGACTGGAGAATAATAATTTTCCATACTATCACTACTCATATCTTAAGAAAAGCTGGCCAAGAGAGGGAGAAGAAGTATCTTAAACTTGAGGAATACAAAGAGATAGAAAATAAAATTGAAATTTGAATAATAAAAAGGAAAATTTCACAATAATAACTTGCCAGGAGGCTAGTAAATGAAAATAGAAAAAATTATATTAGAAATAAAAAAATAAAGTATACTCAAAATATGAAAAAATCAAATAAAAACTAAATTTATGATTTTAAGGATGGGCTTGAATAATTGTTTCAACAAACGTTTATTGATAAAATGTATATAAAATACCTTTTGAAAAAAATTCTAACTGAAGAAGATATTTTTGGATATGTGTTATCCGATTGAACTTATCTCTCACATTTTCCCTTAGTGATCTTTAATTGTAACGCTTTACACTCACTTCGGCTTCCAGTGACGCCTTCACCGCTATTCCTGAACGTTTTTAACGACCTGTAGGAAATCTGCTAGGTTCGCGGTGCTCCTGCGCATCTTGGCAATTCTCAAGCCGTTGGTAATCGATCTCCTCCTTAAAAGGTTACAGACAGTTTGAGTTTGAACTTTGTCAACATTTCTGATAGCCTTCTGACCTTTGGACGGGGTTCGCCATCCCCCACCACCTCCTCCGTGGTTCTCTGGGGCTTTTGAAGGCTCACCTTTCAGAGGAAAGGACGAATTTCATTAGGCATTGTAATCATCTGATTCAGATTTACTCCGCCCGTAAAATAATTAACATATGTCCCTTAACGAATTTAATATATTTATATAAAAAGCCGAAGAAAAAATGAAACAAAAAACATTTTGACAAATCGAAAAGTCAAATTTTCACACTATCAACTTTAACAAACTTTCAACCATTTAGCGTCATCTGCATATAGCCAACCTATTCTAAACATCCAAAAGCTAACATTTATAATTTTCATGTCTGCATTATTATTATTACTGTTATTAAAAAATGAATAGTGCAAAATAAATAGAAAATTAATTTTGAAACTTTTATATTTATTAATATTTTTTACAAGAAAACGCATTTTATGCAGATATTTAAGAAAACAATTTCGAGTACTGGGGAGAGGGGCATCTTTTTTTTTTTTTAAGATAAATTAATCTCTTTTTTAAGGCTTTCCATTTTTGACCAAATAAAAAATTTATTTTTCGGTTTAAATAAAAAGAAGGAGGGGTTGAGATGTTCAACAAACTTATCATAACATTGAGGAAGAAATTTTTGAATATTAACTATATGCTAGGAGTGGGGTTGATAGGCCCTTTCTCCCTGCATGTTTACTTATATATATTTTTTTTTATATTATAATTTTCTCTATCTCATCAAATTGCAAGATATTAAATAACAGAATGTAATAAATAAAGATATAAATCATTATGATAATTGAAGGAAAGTAATCCCACATTTTATTATTTGTGTAGTTGGTAGCGCACCCGCCCGGCAAGTGGTAGACCAAGGTTCGATTTCCGGAAGAAGTAGTGAGATTTCTTTTCTGGCTCTCTGTACGATTCAAATAAATAAAGATATGTCAATAAAAAAAAAAAAAAAAAAAAAAAAAAAAAAAAAAAAAAAAAAATATTCCAAACATTTTAATTTAGTTGTAAATCCCATAACATCTTTCTGATTGAGTTTTCATTTTCTGCTCTAAAACCCAGAATAAATTCCATTTATTTACTCTTCTGATTTTCCTCTTCTGACTTACATTTGAAATCTTCGGTAATTTTTCTTACAGTGGGGCACTTTCTTTATGTGATCACTAGCTGAGTTTGCAAGTTTCGGGAATTTTCCGTTTAATGCCAGCATCTCTAATTTAATATTCAAAATGTACACTTTTGATTACATAAACCAAACCATTAGTGATATTAGTACTCTGTTACATACTATTTGATACACTAAAATTGAAACATGACTATATTTGGTATTTGCATATAGGCTTCTTTTTTCTTTTTTTTAAAAATGATTTTAAAGATATGGACAAAACAATTTATTTTTTCCAAGATAATGGCCTTCTTCATAAGGATAGACAATGCCCGAATGGCCACAGTATGAAATGTATGAATTATATAATGGGGTGTGGAAATTTGCTGTGAGACTAAAATTAAAATCCTAATTTTTTCGTAATATTAACCAAAAAAATTCTAATGAACAAAATAGGAATATATTGTAATTTTATAATTTTTAAATAAGAAAAATCACAAGTCGTTACTTAGAAATATTCTACAAAACCATTCAAGTACATATAATTAAAATGTCTGAATAGTTCATTAAAAAGTTTTAGTGTAACTTACCAAATTATTGGCTTTCCGATATTATTTATGACGTTGTTATTATAAACTATGACTAAGAATAGTAAAGAAATAACTAATTAATCATAATCAAAACAATAGTAAATTAATAATAATGAAAAAATTAAACAGAAGTTAACTTAAAACGCATATGTGATAGATATATAAATTCATGTACTCTTAAACGAGGATTCATTTATAACTACTAGGAGAGTATTTTGTCTCATGTAACATAGTTTCATATGTTTGAAGAAAAATCTTTTTTATTAACGGAGCATACATGACTTTTAAAAATTTGTCTATTTTCATTTGTTCTAGATAACTACTATATTTTTTTAATCATAAATAGATAATTAGGTAAATAGAATAAGAATAATGA
The DNA here is from genome assembly GCA_000696205.2 of Oncopeltus fasciatus. Taxonomy (NCBI): domain Eukaryota; kingdom Metazoa; phylum Arthropoda; class Insecta; order Hemiptera; family Lygaeidae; genus Oncopeltus; species Oncopeltus fasciatus. Next base: position 88,099 of record KZ807959.1, read on the forward strand.
GCGTGTCTCTGCAATATTTCAGATCGGTTCTGTATTCATTCATGAATTCATGCAGGTTATTGATTTAGGAATGCTATGTGAAGTGTGTGTGGAACATAACTGTTATATAAATTTATAAATTATATGAATTTTTTTATTGTTCAGTGTTTTGCGAGGAAATTGAATTGATTTTAAGCAGTTTTCGAAGAAACTGGGGCACCTCATCACCTGTCAGGGATTAGTGAGTAACTCCCCACAACTCGCCACTCCCCCCTCCCACCCTTCAAGAGCCAACTTGTTTGTTTACACTTTGAACTTATCTGGGGGGAGTTCTCACCCCCTCGCGAGACTTAGTGACTTTTGAGTGGCTCATTGTGCGCCACAAAATTGAGATGAAACTCCGAACGATACGGCAGTGTTATCAGGTATAGATTGGAGATACGAATCACAGCCACCAAAAAATCACGCAACAAATAAGTACATACAATAAAACCACAGCTGCATAATAAATTTCAAGAACCAGACAATATAAATAAATAATAAAATAATATAGGAGAATAAAAACAATAAAAGTTACGGCTTAAAACCTGTATTTTAACCTATAATTATAAACGATGAAACGTTAAAGAAATGTATCATTATATCTGAAAAATAATTTAATTGTAGTTAAATTATTGCATATTGTGTGTATAAAAATGTTTTAGAACACAAATGATAAAAATCTAAATTTTGCATCCCCTTTGTTTCAGAATTTTTTTTCATAAGTGAATAGTAGTCAAGGTATTGGCATAGACGTCTTATAATTTCATTTACACACACAAAAAAAATCAGATTGAGTATGAAATACATAGTACAAAAAGCGAATTAAATTTGAATTTGTAATGAACTCCATAGCATTCCAATTAAAATTAAAATTACAATATTATAACTCTCACTTCACATGGCAAATTTAGAAATTTTTCTCTTTCATTTACGATTCAATGGCTCTCTTTTATATAGTTAAAAAAATAAACGAACACACAAATTAATAAATCCATGAAATATGTAAAAGCACACGGAAAGGTTTCCGATAAAAAAAGCTCTAAAAAAAAAAAAAAAAAAAAAAAAAAAAAAAAAAACAATTACTTTATTTTTCCCATTTGCTTTCCCCTCGAACACACATCCTCCTCACTTCCGATATGCTTCTTCCTTCTCAATCCTGAAATCCTGAATGAATGAAAATTTATNGATACGAAAGTTCTAAATGTTATTAAGATTAAATTATTATTATCATTATAGTATTAAGTTATGAATGACAAAGAAGAAAATATAAATTACTTTTACCAAAAAAAAAAAAATTATTTTATTTTTCCCATTTGCTTTCCCCTCGAACACACATCCTCCTCACTTCCGATATGCTTCTTCCTTCTCAATCCTGAAATCCTGAATGAATGAAAATTTATTTTTAGTAAAGGAAAAATCTATTTATTTACCTGTAGTTCAGGTTAGGTTAGGTTACTTGTCTTCCAGAGTGATTAACTCACACAACCCATATGGTTATTAGGATCTTTGTTGTTTTATATGTGTGTGTGTGTGTGAAATTAGTCTATTTCATTGAACTCCCATACACATAACTGGACACTTGTAGAATTAGCAAATGTTCATAGCCTGTTGTGTTTTGTAACATGTATGGAAAATCATTAACTTTATTTGAGACATGACTTTATTATTCATTATACCATCCCTAACAATTTAGACATAGCTAACTCCTGGGCCTTAATACATTAATTAAATTGGAATGATGTTGTTGGGCGCTTTCTCTATGCTAAGTAATTTTCTTTTAATATTATTATTTTTACTTTTTTCTCTTTTGATTTACGGCTCATCCCAATTTCTCCCAAAGCTATTGTTGACGGTTTATGGTATTTTGGCAGTTAAAATTAGGTCTAACCATAATATAAATACAAATGGTTCTGGAAAGATTAATTAAGCAAATAATATATTAAGATTTATACGTCACAAATCTGAATACTTAAGCGCGAATTGAGACATACATAAAATCATAGAACAAGCTTAAGAGATCGGAGTTTAAATACTGTAATACAATTCCTCAAACGAAGTCATTTTCATCTTGACTAGAAGAGTCGCCATTCTTTCAAAAATAGAGGAAATTTTCCCCATCGCACAAAGAAGGCCGTGGTAAAGCTGAATCCTCGAGATAGCCCAGAGAGTATGCAGAATGAAATACGAATCGTTCGGACCCTTTGTGACGTCACTGCTCGCTCTGGTGGCTCACAATGGAACGAGACGATAGACTCAGCGACATAATGTGATTGGGGTGGGTGGAGGGGGGGGGGGGTCTTGCCCCCCACACACACGCATACATACACTTTTGTCGGGGGGTGGAATTGGTATGTTTTGTATGTGTCACAGGGGGATGTGAATAGCGGGTGCTTTCAATGAATGTTCTACAATAGATTAGCTTATCTTTGATGCTCTTGTAGGAATAAAAATCTGTCCATATTCTTGTAAAACATTCTTCCAGTATACAATTCCTTACATTTTTTTTTTTTTAAGTTTCATTTTAACTTATTAAAGACATATGGATATAACAAATTGTACAATTGTGTAAAATTGTGTGTGAAAATGTCGATTATAATGCATTTCTTCTATGCTATCCAAATTTATTTACTAAAACATATCTCGTGATTAATTATTAATTAATGTCTGTCAATTTTATTAAATTCAATAAATATTCTATGAATTATTTCAAAACTGCAACAGAGGTAAAACTGTATCGGTTTGTTAAGGAACAAACCACAAACTTGTTGCGAAAATGTTTGAAGACCTATCTACCTTCTCATTATATTTAGCTGCTAACGGCTTCTGAAGAAGTATCCTTTCAAATTTATCTTACGTTATTCTATAGATAATTTTTAGTGAAAGGGAACAGAATAAAAAATCTAACTGTCCCAGCCAGGACTCGAACCTGGATCCCCTGCTATCCGGTCCGGTGCATTTACCACTTATGCTACCGGGACAAGTCTGATAAGTTATTAAATTCCCCGCACTAGTGTCGAGAGTCCAACCTCCGAGGCCGACGATTCTATTATTCTGTTCCCTTTCACTAAAAATTATCTAAATTTACGTGGGATTAAAGACCACAAAATAAATAATATTTATAAAGTTATTCTATAGAATTTAGAAAAGCTTGTGTCAGAAAAAAAATGCAAATAACCTAGCTTTGTGCGATTTTTTAAATTAAAAAATAATAATTTATTACAGCCTGTTAATAAACATCTTGCAATTTGATGACAGTAAAGATATACACACTAATAAAAGGTACAAAATAATAAATAAATAAACATCAATATGCAGAGAGATAAGGCTTATTGATCCTACTCTTAGTTAGTTTAGGCTTTAAAGATTAGAGTCCAGTGACAGGGATTGGGTATATGGATTAGGAAGAAATTGAAGTTTTTGGACATTCATTCTGGATTCCCTAACAATCTCATCACAAAAAAATAATCAATGGTCTAGTCAAAAGCCAATTAATGTTAGTACAAAACGAATAAGTAATAGAGAGAGCATCGGTTATTTTAGATATGTTCTGAAGATTTTTCAATATACAAGCTAGTTTGACCTGTAAGATTCTCTCCTGGCTATCTAAATACGAAGAGCGGATGAAGGGTACACTCATCGTAATTACATTCTTAACTTTATTCTTAACTAAGCGTTTTTTGTAATAAAAAATAAGTCATATAAAATATAATTGTTAAAAATTACATTTTTCATTTATTATGTTTCATATAATTTTTCTAACTAAAAGCGATATTGATAGTACGATAAACGATATTACGATTATAAATCTAGTTCTCCCTTCAAACCTCTATTTTTTTTTATACCGATTTCAACCAAAAACTAATATCTTCTCAGGTTAGCAATGTAATGCCAAAATACCGAATAAGATTTCTATATTTTAAAATAAGAGGGCCCACACTGCAACCAAAATTACGACACACACTCTTATATTTCTTATTATACATTTTCTGGAAAAAAAACATTATATAGCTTAAATGTTGTAAAATTACATTTTACAATCATTTTGGTTCTTTACATACGATTATTTTCATAATGCTAATAACAATTAACCCTTTCTCAACAGTTTATGAATTTTAACGGTTTACTAAAAGTTTGAAAATATGGATTATAACTTGTATTACTTTCTTCCAATTGAGAAAATGTTACAAATTGGTTATTGTTAATTTTACAAAATTCCCGAACCCCTTTAAACATGAGAAATGTTTTGTAGTTAATCCGTTTTTCCATAACAAAAGAGTGAAATTCATACTCGCCATATATAAATACAAGTAATAAACCTGTTTGTGAATAAATAAATACCCAAACTTCTACTAAAAATAAATAAACAGTTCACTCTATGAGAGAAAGTGTGCCTCGTGATATTCCATTTCATAAAGTTGTGAAGCAGAAGAGGTTAGGAGATAAACAAGATGGCGAGAGAAAGGCTACAAGTTATAAGTAAACCGAGGGAAGTTTGCCGACTTGATCTTGAGCTTAGGCGAAGTTAGTGGGAGTCAGCGACTTAAAATTCCTCGCGAATTCTCGCCTTGGAAGGAAGTAAGAAAAGAGAGGCAAAGTAGCAAGGAGATAGGATATTCACCGTCAATCTATCATCATTCTAATCTAAAATAATTAGGTGCTAACTAGATTTAGTAAGCAGTTGGTTTTTCAATTGATTTCACGATCAAGTTATCAGTGATTAGTCGACTTGTAAATAAATCGATGAAAGCCAACAATCTTTTAGTATCGATTTATGATCATGGTTCTTATGAACTTTCAGCTGTTTTCAGTTTGAGGTATTCCTTTATTTTCAAATTTTCTGGGGCCAACTAAAATAAATATTATCTCAACAATTTTATTTTTAGCGGTGTAGGGAATATTTATGCAATAACAGTGTTCAGACAGCTGATCAGTCATACGATTGTGAAGAAATCAATCAAGCTGTTTAATAGATGCTACATAGAAAAGCCAAGAATATGATCCGTTCCAAATTATATATATAACTATATGTCCGTTATTTATATCTAATGAGATGCTAAATACTATTATTATTTAGGATGTTTTTTGTTGTTAGTTAATGGGATGTTGTTTTAGCTTTGGAAAAAAAAATTGAACAATATGGGTATATATTATGCTTTTATAACACCTACATTTTATAAAATATTTTTATTAAACCCTTATTACGGAATTTATTTAATATTATAATAGAGTGTAGGTTCTTCTTTTGAAGTATGGAAATATTCAAGTTTTTTACTAGAAAATGTTTAGTAAATTTTACTATAAAAAACTAATTTTTAGTTAAAGGCAGGTTAAGAGAGGGGGGGGGGTTATTAGAAGAATGAAATTGAAAATATTTATAGTTTCGTTTTGTTTTGAATTACAAAATAATTATTATAAAATAATAGGCGAAAAATCTAAATTTTGAAGGTTTTTATGTTAAAATATTTTTAGAAAAAGTGTTTTTATTTATGAAGATATATTTACGAATATAAAAACCATGAATGATAACTTCCTTACTTTTCCTTTCATCATAGTGGTTGGAGGTGCATTGTTCTCTCCGGCTTATATGATTTGTTATGTTATTTAATCAAAGTTATGTCCATCTTCATACTTTATGTATCTGCTGTGTGACAGACGTTAGGATATTCTTAAATGTATTTTAAAATAATATTTCTATTTTATTTAACGCATTTGTGACCTATTTTGTCAAATCCAAGAACAAATAATTGCATTTTAAATTTAAGATGGAAAATTTTTACATCAGGCCACATATAATATATAAACACATCTAACTCACGTACACATGCGCACGAAANTATTAATAAAATTATAGATTATTTTATAGAGACATTAAAAGCAAAGCAGGTGATAAAGAGTATTCACACTGGCTACCTGTTGTTAGCCCTTTTCACTGTCTAGAAATCAAGAAAACCACGTGGAAATTATGCAACGGTAGTTAAATAAACAAAGGCATTAATAGAATAAATAGATTTAGGGCCTACCGTTCGCAGCTATAACAATCCATAAATCCTATTTAAAAGAACCACTGACTATATAGCTCCCTTTTAATTGACTAGTTCCTCCTGGCTGGTGTGATAAGAGTCATACAGGAAAAGAACGATTCCTGATAGCCATTAACAGGTTAGTGTAACGTCTAGAAGATAAGGTTCAGTTTTAGTACCCCTCGATCGGCACTTACAGTTTAGGGGCGCCCTAAAATTTAATGGTTTTCTTGCCGCCTATACGGCTATTCAATAACTATATCCTTTGGCCCTTTAGGATTTCTACGTGAGAAATCCATTTTCATATCCTCAAAACAGATTTCTGCCCTAATTCCACTACAAATTATATACATACATAGTTGGGTAATTATTTTATTATTGGGGACTTAATTTGTAAGTCATCATACGGGCTTTAGTGATGTCTGGGGAAATCTTTTAGGGAGGTTTATGTTCACATCTCAGAGTGCAAAACTAAACTGAGTTCAGAACAAGACTGAGTCTGTTCTCTGTGTTTGTGACCCCTCGGAGATCTCTCTAGACATCACTCTCGCCCTGATGATGACTCACAAATTAAGTCGAAACGTCGCCAATAATAAAATAACTACCTGACAGTTTTGGAGTATTTTATTTTTTTGATCCCTGACTAATTTCTCCAGTTTAATATACTTACATTAACAACTGTGAAATTGAAAAAACCTCGAAATCAACTAAGCTGTATAGCTCTAATTCTTTTTAATTTTAATCATTATTGTCCATTTTAATGTAACAATAAATTCAATAAAATCAACCAACAACATAAAATATCAAAAATCAATATAAAAAATAATTCATTTTCTGTTCGTAAAAATTTAATTTCCTGTTCAAAAGAATCATGCAATTTATTGACACCTTATATCATTATTAGTAATAGTATTAGTCGCAGTAGTATATAATTCATCTATTTGTATTTGCATCTGTGGGGCAAAATTGTAAATAGTATATTATTGTATTTTAAATTTTTTTTTTTTTTTTTTATCTGTCTTCAGATAAAGAAAGAACTGAGTTACCAACTACATTTTTATGTCATCATAGATTCCAACTTCCCACGATCGAGATTTCTCTCTCTAGTAGTGATAGTCTTCTTTTAAATTTTATTTTGTATTCACACTTTCATTTCCATCACTTGAAGAATTTTATTTTTCATTAAAATTAGATGAGGGAAAAGAGAGTTAAAAGTGGAACCAACATTTATTATCGTGATATCATCGGTTTTGTTTTATTTAGGATAAATTTTATAAGATATATTAGGGGTAGAATGTAATTTCTGAACTTTTATGTTCTATAAGATTTTTACGAAAAACATTTACTAAGGATACAATTTACAAATGTAACTCCAATAGGTTAGAGATCCCCCACTTTTCCTTCCCGGCCAGTCTAGAGCTAACTTTAGGGGTCAGAAGGTCAGTCAGAATAAAATTTTCTTAATTAATGTTATTGTAAAGCATCTAGAATGATACCATTGAATTCTGCTTTGATTACAAAGCTCCTGTATGACGGACTTTTTTTCTTCAATTTCCTTTGGCTTGAAACGAAATTTACAGTAAATAAACTACTCCTGTTTCCACTCAAAGAAAAGTAATTAGTAAATATTAGTTCAGAGGTGTAATGAATACATGTTATGTGTGTTAAATGAATTTAAGAGTTTGTTTAATATTTCAAGTAGAAATCGACAATCCTTTGAAAAAGTAATTAAAGGTGAACAGTTCTCCGATTCGAGGAACTGTTCGGAGATGAATAGTTACCCTGGCCTACCCTTCCTGGGTGAACTGTGTTGTGCTCAAGCATTCACCGGAAATACAGATCTCACCCCTTAAACCAGATGGTATATCCCGGACACTGAATTCTCCACAAATCGTACAAACCTTTGTTTTGAAATGCCGTGCAAGTCCTTAGATTTGGACTCTGGGAATTGAAAATGCATATATCCTCACATTTTATTCATCTTTATTAATTTAAAATTAAAATCTTCTCTCTTGCTAAGTGTATACTGGAAAATTACTTTTTAAATCTGGAGGAGGTAGTGAGGGTCAATGAATTTCTGTATATATAATATTGATACTAAGTGCTTGATTCCACATATTTGAAAAAAAATATTAATAAAACGAAAATTTTATAATTTATATTCAAAAGAAAAAATAATGTTAAACTGTTAAAGCACCCACTCCGTAGCTTAAAGTAGTTCAAGTAAGTCAAAACAAATGTTTGTTGTTGTTTTTTCTACAAAAGCCTTTATTTCTTACATTGTGATCTTAAAAAATATTGCAATTTAATGTCATGGTAGATACAAACAAACAGATATATGCATATATAAAAAATACATTGAATGTCACTTTACAGAGACAAGGGGTCCATTGACCACACTCCTACGCGATTTAGGCGTCGCGAAGCTATTTCTGTTTTAGTCGCTGGGGAGGATTGAGCGTATAGATTAGGCTGAAATGGATGAGTGTGAAGCGGATGAAAATGAGATCTTAGACGAATGGAATATAAAAGTCGTGATGAAGGGTAGAGTTGGATACATAATATGGAGCGTTAGCAATTATTCTGAACATTTTGGACTGAAAGGATTGTATTTGTTGGATATTGGAAGCCTTAGTGTCACCCCATAGTTCTGCACCGTAGGTCCAGATTGGTCGTATCATTGTCTTGTAGATGGCCAGTTTGTTTTCTAATGTGAGCTGTGAGCGCCTATTTATAAGGTTTTATAAGAGTCCATGGCGTCTGTTGAGTTCTTGTCGCTTAAGAATATCTTAATTAATTAATTAAGTTAATTGGTCATAAAATACTGATGTCTTGATCGTAAGAAAAGAATTTTAACGTCCTTCATTACTTATAGAAAGATTTATAAAATTTTTATATTTTTTAGTCTCTATGACTTTAACTGCCAAGAACTAAAAATACTCTAAAACAAAGTCCGTATTAAAAAAAAATTACTAAGTACTTTTATTGCAGAATTATTGAAAAAACTAGAACTAAATCTTACTATACTCGTTTACCGACCAAAAACTCGTTTTTAGAAGATGTGTACAATTCTTAAGGATTTTTCGAATGATCCTTTAATGTAGTTTTCCCCTACTTCCATGCTTTTTAATGCAATTAAGATTGTGGCTTCAGTTTGTCTAAAAATAAAAAAATATGCTTATATATCTAAAACACATATTTTGCAATAACAATTTATCTTTAAATTTAGTTCATGCCTGAAGAATGAACCACTAAATGTTGTTTCTTCGTCAAATTAAAGTGCTCCTTTACTGGAAAAGACAATTTAGTTTCAATTTAAATTTTATGAGGGTGTGTTACGCTTCGTCTTGTTGGGCCTTTATAACAGCTGACTCTTTAATGTTTAATTTCCTTCTGTGATTAAAGGCTAGGGCAAAACGCAAGATTTAAGACAGACAGGTCATCACTAGAAGCAAACCTCGCTTTTATATGAAAAATGATGAAAAGTTTAAACAATTAATGCGAGGGAATAAGATAAGAAATCTATCTGTCCCAGCCAGGACTCGAACCTGGATTTCATAGCATACTGGCCTGGAAAGCTGGAAATCCAGGTTAGAATCCTGGCTGGGACAGATAGATTTTTTTAAATCTATTCCCTTGCATTAATTGTTTAAAATTTACGTAAGATAATATACCACAACTATACTACATATATAGATAATAAAATTATGTTATTTTTAATAAAGGAGTTATGTAAGTCCTTTTTATTTTACTCCTGGACAACCACTTGGTGTCTAAAGGGAAATATTGTCCAGAGGTAACCATCCTAATCTAAGCAACCATGGCTCTGTGAAGGCTTTTATTTCCTAATACTATTGGTTTAGAATAGCCTCATAATAAAAATTGTTACAGACCAAACTGAAACCCCTTTGCGATAAATGTTATTGCAATATTTAAAGTTCTAAGTAAAATTCAGTTTATGAAATACTACTTGCAATTATTCAATTTTTTTTGTTTCCAAAATTTAGTTAATGTATATTTTCATTTTGAATTATTATTTTAAACATATTTATCAGCTGAATCACCATATAGACTAATGAAATATTGAGCAAGGGGAATTTTATTGTCTCTGATGAATATATTCTAGAAGGTTCTAAATAAATAAATCAAATTAATTACGTTGATACTAGGACGCTTTTTTAATGTAGATAATAAAAATTAAATCCATTAGAATTTAGATACATGTATATAATTCTATATCTTACTTATGTAAGATATGTCTTTAAGAGCTCTAACATTTAGTATTTTTTAAATAATTCAGCCAAATTCGGTATTTAACCTTCTTTACGGTAGGAAAAATAAAATTTTAAATTTTAATAACTTTTTTATTATTAGGACGACAAAAAAAAAGTTAACAGAAACGCAGTCGGTGTAAAATGTAATTTAATTTTAAAGTATTTTTCAAATATACATTTATTATGAAAGACATTTAAGTTAACTGAATTCTTTCTTTTTTCCTTGCAAGCCTAAAAAATTACTCAGTTCTTGATAAAATCGAGCGATGGGGAGAAGGGTTCAGAAGCTGACCAAAATATATTTCTATTCGTAATATTTTTGTTGTAATTAGAGTTACGAAAAAAGGTGAAAGTACTTAGTAGGTGTAAAATGTTTATTTTCCTACGTTTACGTTGTATAACAATTTTTATAAAAATTCATGATAAAATATATGAATGTAACTAAGATGGTTGAACATTTCCCTCATCTTCCGGCCAATCTAGACCAAACATAAGTTTTACGTTCATTTTGTATTAATGATTCTCTACAGATTTTAAATTAAATTCTCTCATTTGCTCTTAATTATATTTGTATTTAGTGAAACTCCTGAGGGACGTTCTTTTTGTTTATTTATTTCTAATCTATCACGCAGGAACTATGTAAAGATTCCTAAACTGTATTCGTACTTTCCGTGCCTTGTAAATCCCAGTCATTATGTTTTGATTTTTTGAATAACAATGGATCACTAAAGGTAAAATTTCAAAATAATACGATGTATTGTGTTACATAGAGTTTTCCATTTTGTATCTGTTAAAAAATAAATATGTGCCTAATGCAATTTTAGGTAACAGGTAGTATTTTTTCCCCATCAATAGAATTTGATGTATTATTTATTAAATCATTATTTGTGATGTCCTTTTTTTTTTATAAAATTTAATATAACTGTACTTTTAAAACGTAGCAAATTCAATAAAATACATTGAATTGGTATTGTATTATTTCCTGTCGATTTTTTTCCTTGTGACAGAGAATAATGTCCAGTTTTATATACCGTACAAATACAAAAATTGTATAGTTAGATCCTTTTAATAAAAATTTAAGAAATGTATGCATTATTTAAATTTATAATGCTGTGTGCTATTATAACTATTTTGGCGACTTCAATCCATATGCAATTTATGATCTAACTGTAAGTTTTAGGTAAGACCCTATTCCCATTTTAAGGATTTCACTCATTTAAATGCAATATGTCAACCTGCTGATGGTGCTCAATATACTGTGAAAAACAACTGACATAGACCGTTATTTCAAGTTCAGATAAACCCCTGCTCCTAATTGTTCAGTTTTGTTGTGCGACTACTGAAATCATTCATTAATCAAAATCAAATTTTGGTTTGGTTGAAATGATTAGAACTAAATAATGGCCTTATTAGGCGGTGTCTATTGTATAGGATCGGACGTAATAGTGAAAAAAATATAAAATCTTGAAATCAAGTTCATTTACTTTGTTCCTTCAAATTTGCTAAAATTGTTGTGTTCCTTTTTTTTTTTTTTTTTTAATGCTATTTAACAATAATGTCGCTATTCTATTTTGAGTCTTACCGGAAGACATATGTACCTTTGTTAAAAATTTAATTTAAATTAGGTGCTATTATCATTTCTAAAGATTATTTACATAATCTTTGACGTTCGACACACTTTAATTTTTAAATTTGTTACTTAAACTTCACCTTCTCACTGGGCAATTTTTATTCTATAATCAGAATTTTTCTAAAAATAGCCGAGATTTATTTTTGTTAAATGATTGATGAAGGTTAATGGGATTTTTATAATTTAGCGGATTACATTTAGCAAGTTAACAATGATTGAAATTAATTAAAAATCGAAATTTTGGGACATCAGAGATACTTGCATATGTTCCTGACCGTACTATCCTCATGCGAATGGATAAGCCAAAATAAAGAGAAACTCGATAGAGCATTAAATGTGTTACGGTTTTATGAAAGCCCAACTCTACCTTCTAACTCAACTCTAACCTTCCTAACTAGGTGACTGCCGGCTTCTTCAAAGATGTAGGCAACAGCAATGCAGACGCTAGTTACTGCAAAGCCCTCTTCTCGATTGCCTCCAACATGCCGTATTTCATTCATAAATATTGAAGGAGTTGCTCCCGTACTCAATGAAATAAATAACCACATATCGCCGCTTGAGAAACAGAAGAATATAATCACATCAAAATTTGTTCATAAAAAAGTAAAATTTACAGATCAGCAACAAGAGAGACTAAATTTAAGAAAAAAAAATTTTAAAAGTTAATATTCAACACGGATTTAACTTATTTTAAGGGAAATGAGAAACGAGGCATATATTTTTCACTCTATTTTAAACTTTCATGCATCTAAAAATTCCTTCTCTCTCTCTCACAAACACACACACACACACACACACACACACACATATATTTTAAAGGTTAACTTGTGTAAATGTATAAAATAAAATGGCTGCAATATGAAATCTTAAAACCTTTATATTCTATAACATTTTTAAAGAAAAGCACATATTAAGGAAACTAATTAAGTATTTATTTTCGAGAGTTGGGTTAATTCTCTTATTTTCAAAATAAAAACAATGAATTTAGTTGAGATCGGATGAAAAGGAGAGGGGGTTTAGAAGTAGACCATTATTTATGATAATGATAACTACATTTAAATGTGAGTCACATTTTACAAGTTTGTAAAAAGTAATAGGGGTTAAATTTAATTTTCTTTAATATTTTCCTCATTTTAGGAGTGTAATATATTCGATTTATTAAAATTAAAATTAAGATTAAATTTATTATAATAAGTGTATAATATTTTTCGGGGAAAAAAGTAATAATTCATACTTTTTGATTTTTATGTACTCCCCTCTCTTACTTCCCGGAAGAATTTCTTTTTTGCCATTAAAGTGTCAGCCTCCCTTTCAACTACATAGGGAGGAAGGGGCTATCTACAGGTTGTCATCAATTCTAAACATCCATGGCTCAGAAACACTAAAAGCTTGCCCTTGGCGGAATTTGAACCCGCAGCGTCAGGTTTTCGAGACCCGAACGAATCCCATGAGCTAACCTGGCGTCTCAGGGGCATATATAGCGGTCTCTAAACTTATAAGATTGTAAGTTTTATACAAACGTATATAAACTTATTTCATTTCTATCTTCATCTTATGTAATGTAATTTCTTATTTTATATATATAAACATTTTACACATACAAACAAATATATTATTATTTTATATACATATTACTCATATTTTAACATTATTTATTCCAATTTATTCATGATAAATCGTATTCTCTCCAAAGAAGGGAGTCAAACGAGTCAGGTTCGATATTCTATAAAGGTGTCTTAAGATAGATCCCTGGGAAAATCCAAGCTCAATCTTCTGTTTTCCATTTTCTCTACCAGCTTGACTGAAAAATACCAAGGTAACATAAGCATTTTCCAAATTGATTTCTCAAACCGATCCGACATAAATCTATATTCAAGCTTAGAAATATATATATACAATATGTGTGTGTATATATATATATTTATATAAACTTTATTAGTTGTATTGCATTATTTAAATATTAATTATTGTGCTTTATTTATATTGTAACGAACAATTCTTGGTAGAATAGTAAAAAAAAAATCTCATAAGCTTCCTTAATTGTAGACGCACCGAAAGAAAAATAATTAAACATCATCGAAAATACTTTTTTTTATAACTTTTTTTTGTTGTTCGTCTCTTCCCTACTTTGATTTCATAGAAGCTTATATTCTAATTTCTCATTATTGTGATACTGTTTCATATGAAATTAAAATTTGATGGCTAATACGATTGTGTGAGGATAACAAAAACTATAAATTTTAATTGAAAAGTCTAATTGCAAACTCTTAGGATATAATGGGGTGGAGTGTTGTCCATTTCTGTTGGTGGATAGTTGATCGATGGGTCGTCTTGTGTATTGAAGCGGAGGTTTCTGAAGATTTTTGCTTCGGTCTTTGTTACGTTTAGTTTCATTTACCTTCGTCGAAACCATGCAAAGTATTCAAAAGATATTTTCTGCTTATGATTGTAAATAAGCTGTCATAACAGATGTTACAGAAGAAGCAACCTCTGGGATCTTGCTGGAGTATAGCAAGAATAAAAGAGGACTAATGATTCTTTCTTGAGTAACTCACGCTCCAATGCTTCTTCTTCTACTGGGCACTTCGTTGTTACTTGTTTGAAAAGCCTCTTTGAAGCATGTACAGTATAGAGGTACACATGTATACCTCTATACTGTAGAAGTAAGCCGATGGATTGATCACATCCCAAAGGTAATGTATTCCTGTTTGAGAGGTTATTTAATATTGATTACTATTTCAAACTTTTATTGTAGTGATCACTGATGTTGAGTGTTTGTACAATTTATTTCTGTATGTTTAGGAATCTTGGAAAGGGTCAATATTCCTTGGTTTCCGTAGTATGGTACAAGTTTCTATGTTGTCACAGTTGTTTGGACTCTCGCTTACTGAAATGTGAAAGAATTTTATTTATTTATTTTCTTTATTAGCATGGTTTTCAGATGGACATTAACGCCAGTGTAATGTTGGGCTTGAACTAGGTTTTATAACGGTTAATAATATGTCCGGAATAGATATCTGTTATTTCACATTATTCGTCTAGTTTACCTTGTTGATTCTTGGTATCTTTTTTATTTTTATTTTAAATACATGAAATTGTTTTTTTGTTATTTCCTCAGATGCCCTAATGTGCATTTCAGTAAGGGTAAGAGTTCGTTGTTTTGTGCGATTCATTTTCTCAATTTATTGTGAAAGAGAAAACTTTAAAGACAAAATTTCCACAACTCTTTTATATTTCTGAAAAATAGCATCAATTTTAAGAATGACGCAATGCTTATGCAGATAATATTCTGTTTATTTTGGGAAATAGAAACTCCGCTTACTATATTAAGATAATTAGAAATAAAATTTTTTATGGGGAAATTTAAATACAGGGGTGATTTACAATATACACTTTTAGCCGAATTTTTCATTAAAATACACAGATTCATTTTATTTTAAAATTAAAATACTAAATTCAAGGTTAAGTAATAATTTAGGCTTAACCCAATAAACTTTGGGTCGAGTGGGATAAGGGGCTGGGGGTTAAAAGACAGATTATGTCAACAGACGTTAAGATATTCAATGTAATGAAAAATCTGCTGTATTTGTATGCGCTGCCGGTGTTTTCCGGTGTTTTTTCTGTGGGTTAGGGGTTGAATAGGGCAATTACAGTGGGGGTGGGGGGGACATATGTCGCCAGTCATTGTGAATGTATAACAGAAAAAGAAAGAAAAGCTCAAGTTGGGCGTATCCCATGGCTCTAGGGATTACCTTTATCCAATTTCCCCAACTTTCACCCTCAAGGGGTACGTGGCAGAGATTTTTCCAATCTCCCTCTTCTCTTTCGACTTATTGATTCTTGGGGAGCTTCGGAGCCAGATATTGGATTTAGTCAGACATGTAATCGAGTTTCAGACGTGTCTCCACACCTCGCTTGCCTACATCCTTCCCGAATCAACAGTCAGGCAAACCATACCAAGTCAGTGATCAATAAAGCCATTAAAAGTCATCACTTTGAAGAATCAAAAGAATATATTTTCAAGTAAATACAATTCCAGGTCCGTCAACAGGTCTCACAAATATCCCATAACATACAGCTGGTTTTGAAATATAGTAACAATAATCTTAATTCCATGTGTATAAGTGATAGGCAAGATAAAAAAATATTATCTCAGCCTTTTGAAATATTTAATAGAGAAACTCCTCTTACAATCTTTACGATTTTTTAGTTGTAGTACAGTATTTGCTACAGTAAGAAGCCAAATCATATCACAGAATTTCAAGCTATCACATCAAAATTCCCTCACGCAGGAGCTTTGGACTTTAAGTAGATTTCTTCTGTTTCATGATGATTGGCGATTAATGAGTGTAAGTGGCAATTGATATATTGTAAGCCGTAGAGAATATAATATCTCTGCCGTTAAATAGATTATTTATTAGTGACTTTTGTCCATAGAATAAGTCGAATCGAAAAAAATTCAACTCTTATTTTATAGCAATATCCATCCATCACTGATTGTCTGAAATCGCTGAAGAGAAAAAGAACAAGGGGAACAACTTAAATAACTGACCAAAGATAGTCCGGAAACCTAACTATACTATTCCCAAACCTAACATATCTAGAAACCTAACATCATTAGCCAGTAGCCTTACATAATCCTGAGACCTAATAACGTAATCTAAATACTAACAACATAATCCAGAGAACTACAGCATAACCCAGAGACCTAACAACATATTTCTTAGGTCTAACATAATTCAGTGACTTAACAACTGAATTCAATAACCTAACATAGTCCAGACACTTAACAACACAATTCAGAGGCCTAACAATGTTCAGAGGCCGTTTAACATATTGTTCGAGACTCTCATTATAATCCACAAGTCTTGCACTACCTGAGACCTAACATTATATACCAGAAATCTTACATAATAATAGAAATCTAAAAAAATAATTCAGACAGAGCTAAAAAAAAATAAAGAGACCTATCACAATTCCGAGATCTAACAACATAATCCAGAGGCCTAAGACAATCTCAAGACTTAACATGTTTTAGTGGTTTAACAACATCCTAAAAACCTAACTCTATAAAGCAGAGGCCCAATAATTCTAAAACATAACAACGTAATTTGGAGGCCTAACGAAATAATCTACAGAAGACATTTACTGTAATCTCTTGAAATATTATAAATTCCTTTTGGGTCCAAGCAAATATGAATTTATTATATAATCTCGTGAATCGTTGGCAGTCATCCGTTCCATCTACTCTCCTCAATGACATTGTTCAAGCTTCACAAATTTGACCAGTACTAAATTTAATTTTCACCCCCTTCAATAGAATCTACTGATCTTCATAAAAATATTTCTTTCAAAGATAGGTAGCCTGGACTGGTCAACCTTCTTTAATGTCCAGTTTTCAGAATTATAAGTTCAGACAGGACGAAAAAAAAGGTCTTATAAGGGGTAATTTTGGTCCGATGGGAATATTTATTAAATATTAAGCAAGGCCAAATGAAAAAAAAAACACGCTTATCAGCTGAGATCCCCAATTTTACCTACACATATGACAACCGCCTTTATCAATATATTCCTCTCCCTGTCCGTCTTTTCAATTCCTCATGAACTTCCTCTTGGCCGCTCCAACATCTAAACCGAGATCTCTGACAGCCTCTTCAATGGCCAGGAGTGTTACATGTACTTAAGCTGTGCTCTTATCAAATCGTTATCTGTCGAAGTTATCAGTAGGTGATCAGAAGTTGTACTGCACTGTTAAACAGAGTTGTTCGGAGATAGATTCCAGGCTTTCATACGGCTTTAGCTTCCGTAAAATTGAACAATTGTCATTTTGAAATTTAAAAAATGAGGTGGGTCACCTTTACAATACAACCTTTTGTGAAATACATTTGGTTTTCTAGTTTATTCGGAAAAAAATTATGAGAATTATTTTTTGTACGCATACCCTAACAAATATACTACAAGAAATGCAAAGAAAGCCGGAAAAAAATTCACAATAACTCAGCCGAGAATTGAACCCTGGTCTTGTACTTTCCGGGCATGCACGCTTGACCCCTACACTACTAAGGCAGATTAGATAATTTCTCCAGCTCCTCGCACTTTACTCCGAGTTCATACTCCCAAGTTAAACGTATAGATCGTCTTATACTCAAATGAGCTAACATTATCAGTGGAAAATTTAACACGGGATTGCATACTACAATTAATGTAATTATTCCTAACAAAAATATTTCAAAACAATGATTATATAAAATAATTATATTAAGAAAGACATTTAATAATTTCAAGAAACGATGAAATGTAGTTCTTTGAGTACTTTTCTTTTGCAATTACATATCGACTTTCACAATGACGAATTTAATTAAATTTTCAAGATTTTCGAATAGCAATAATAAGTATTTTCAATTTTCTTAAATCTCCTTTTCAGTAAGATTAGGTCTCGGAGGGATAAGTATCCAGGTACAGGTTGCCCCCCTACTCCTAACATCCTTGGTTTTTTTTTCTCCCTCAATAAAAAATAGCCAAGGGCGGGATTTGAACCCGCAGTGCCAGAATTAAGAGACCCGGACAAATTTTGAAAGCTTCTTGACGTCCCAGAGTTCCTCCCCCCCCCCCCCTATTCGACCTTTAATTTATGTCAAATATAAGATATTTTAATAGTGGTCATATGTATTATATCTAATATAATTTTTAAATATTGGAAAAAACTCAGTACTAAATAAGTTCCTAACTTACGTGAATTACAGCAGTGGCAATTCATTCAGAAATACATACCTGAAGACAAAAAAAAACAAAAACTATTATACTTATACTAACAATATAGTCATAAAAGAGAGAAAAAACTGTCATACAAGAAATGTATATAAATATATATATATCCATTATTTATTGAATTGCATTTTATAACAGAAACTAAATATTTAAAGTATTTGGAAAATATGTAAACAATTAGAGCAAAATAAATTATAAATGTAAATTTTCAGTTCCATAATATATGAACTTTATTATAATAGAATTTTTTTATTAAAAAAAACTAAAACTATTTTTAAAAAACGTATAAAGGGAAGCTCAAACAAATAAAGCAGTTTTTCTTTACAATAAATTTGTATTTGTAATTTTATTTCAAATTTCCCTGAGATTTCATTAATTCTACTAAATTAATATGAATATTACCAAAACATCAGAATTTGTATTAATTTGGTACAAAACTAAAATACCTATTCATTGATGTAAAATAATACCATCGTGTTGCACTATTTTAAAATGATCTTATGAGAGAAAAAATAAAAATACACACAGATATATACGTGTGTGTGTATTAAAAATTTATGTGTGTATATATTGTGATAATATATGTTATTTACACTTCCTAATACAGTAAATGTATTTATTTTAATAGATAACAGATATAAAATGGACTTAATTAACAGGTGAGGGAGTGAAATGACGGCCCTTTTGATGTTATGGTTGGTGGGCTACATATAAAGAAGGTATTTTTAGTAATTTAAATATAATTAAGCTTTACTTTTTCTTATTTTTTAAAAACTCATTTATAATATATGCTGACATTACAAAACCTCCTGGATCTCAGGCTTTATAATATAATTATCTAGGAAAACATTTTTTTTTTCATTTTTATAAACATTTAAAAGCAAACGTTAATAATTTAATTTGACCAATGAGACTCTGTAATATAAACTGTACTTGAATTAAGTTATAATTTAGCAATGTTAGAAATAAATTGGGGAATAGATTAGTATTATGATAAGTGTAGTAGTATAGACAAAATCATATTCATATGAGATACGAATTTTGCAATTGTCAAAATACTATTAACATCTTCTTATTAGGGTTTACCATGTTTCAAAAAAATAAATTAATAAATTTTGATTAATGGCATGAGAAGATAAAGCAAGCTGGATTCCTTAGGATTGTAGAAAAAATAATTCCGTCCTTTCATTTCGCTAACGTTTCAGGGCTGTCCATCATCCTCAGACTATTCAATATTCAGTATCAATCCCTCCAATCAGATCTAGGATCCGATATTTTCTTCTTCTGGAGCAGAAGAGGGTTAAATGCTCTTGAACCTCGAATAGTCTGAGGATAATATTTAAACACTAAAACCGGTTGTGACATTTAAACAATATAAGGTATGAAAATTGTTTTATTAAAAACATTATAGCAAACAGTACGAATAATTTCATTAATTTTGTTTTATTTCGATAATAATTAACAAATAACAAAATGAATTCATCAATATGAGAGTTTTTTGACAATAGATATTATTATTAGATGATTTTAGTTGGGGTTCGGTCAAGGTAGATCCAAAAAAATACAAATTTAAAAAAAAGTGTATTTTTTTAAAAGATTGTCTGCCAACGTTTCGGCATACATTGTAAGCCATCTTCAGGGCTGTCTATCATGAAGTCGAGAGAGGACGTCCTGTCCCTAAGTTCACATTTCCATGACTTATTCAATGTAAGATGTAACTTTGGCAGATAATCTTTTTAAAAAATACACTTTTTTTTTAATTTGAATTTTTTTGGATCTACTTTGACCAAACCACAACCAAAATCATCTAATAATGAATCCATCAATTTCTGACTTAGCTCAAATTTTGTTATCGTTTAAAAAAAATAAATTAAATTAAATCATTGACAATGTAAATTAATTTTTACCGTTTTTTCTTCCGGGTTGGACCTTGTCAAGTTGTTGATAGTTGCCGAGCTTTTGCACATCATGTGATGGCTTCTTCAAGGCTGAATAGAGAATGAGAGATGTTTTTTAATGGTATTTATATACCACCTGGATCTAAAAAACAGCTCTCATTCTCTATTCAGCCCTGAAGAAGCCATCAAATGATGTGCAAAAGCTCGGCAACTATCAACAACTTGACACGGTCCAACCCGGAAGAAGAAACGGTAAATAGATCTGAGGACTGTCGAAGCCTACGTGAACAAATGTAAATTGATCTAAAATACATATAGAAATGTTTGAATTTAATTGATGATATTGAATCCCATTTTAACTTCATTTTGCGTCGTATATAACCTCCTTGAAACCTTCTTTCTTTATTATTTCGCTCTACGCTACTTGCACGTTATTGACTATTTAGTATATCCAAACAATATAAACAATATATTCGGGAAAGATATACAATATAACACGTAGTTTATACAAAACTCATAAATCATAAGTCCTACTAAAAGTAAGTTGCAATAATGTTACATCAAACAGTGAACCTAACTTTAATTTTGATGATGTTGAAGTTTGACTTAGTTTTTATTTATTTTTTTTCAAAAAGGACTTCAAAGCGCAAGAAATATTTGTAAGTAATATAATTTTGTGAGTTAAAGCTTCTAGTATTACTCTTTTTGATAAGTGTATTTATGCACTTGCAATTACTAACTCTTATATATTTTCTGGGATCATAAACGTCTTGTATGAGTGTTTACATTTTGAAATACCCCACATTTAGAGACCGTGGAGGAAATTTGTCATTTATATTTATGATGTGTTTGTATTTGGAGGCTTGGGAAGGGGTTTTGCGCCTTGTGTGTGCGTGTGTGTGTGTGTGTGTTTTCTGTAAGCTGGAGCGAGGACGGAAGTGGTTCCGGAGTGTGGGTGCGGGGTACTAGGACTGGCCGAGGGGAGAGGGATAACTCAGTAATGGGCAGATCCAGTTCACTTGCCCACACGAATCCCCACACAAACACAGAGGTGCCCACGAACAAACAGACGCACCCATACACAAATCAACGCGCACACACACACACACCAACACACATATTGGTTGGAAGTGTTCTCTGGACCTCCGTTCTTCACAATAGCTTCGGGCAGAAATACCGAGCCGCCTCACTTTCTCGCCAGCCTTTTGACCCACAGTCCTCACCCACTCTAAACATGATTCTCGAGGGAGAGAAAAAAACCATTCATGACAATCCTCACCATAAATCATTGACATGATCATGGAGTCCAGCCTTCATTTCCTCTTTACATTTAGATATGACTTCATTAATTAAAAATAACCATTGCATTTACAAATTTATGCAAATTCTTCATAGTATTTATGGTCCCAACGAACGAAAGAAGATATAAACGAATAAGCGAAAGAAAGAACTAGAAAATTATTTACTTGCATGATTGGTGGTTTCCGGCCAGAGCCAGAAAAATATAACACTCCAAAATTATTAGGTTATTATTTTATTACTGCCAATGTTTCGCCTCTACTTGTAAATTATTATCAGAGCTGAAATACAACATACGCTGTCATAATTATATATTTAAATAAACAGACAAAGATGTAAAACATACCACATACCTAAAAAAATTTAAAATAACTGTAAAAATATGAAAAAATAAACCAATTGTACATGTACCGATAGTGATACCTGGAGAGACATCCGAAGCAGGTTTATGGTCACATCTCTGAGTGCAGAACTAAACTTCTAAAATAAAATTCTGAATATGAATTTCCAGTCATGGAAATGTGAACTTTGGGACAGGACGTCCTCTCTCATCTTCATGATAGCCCTGAAGATGGCTTACAATGTAAGCCGAAACGTTGGCAGATAATCCTTCATTAAAAAAATACATTTTTTTATTTGTGTTTTTTTGATCTACCTCGACCGAACCCCAACTAAAATCATCTTAGAAT